>JXCR01140008.1:278620-311708 GCA_002079205.1 Phalaenopsis hybrid cultivar | reverse complement strand
ATTCAAACTACCCCTCAAAGTCCCCCTTAATTCCTCTCCTCTCATACGTGATTATGGGTTTAATAGGCCACACTCGGGGGGCTGGAATCTTCCCAAGAGAAAACAACGATTTATGCCCCCTAGGCTGGGTCGACGGGCTTGGCTGGATAAGGTCGGTCCAAGCCGGTCCAAAAGGGACCGGCATAACAACACTCCCCTCCCAAAGAAACACCTTGTCCTCAAAGTAGAATGATGAAAACTTCTGTTGAATCACTTCATAAGGCTTCTAAGTTGCTTTATAGTCTGATAGATCTTTCAACTTAACCAGCAACTCCTTTGCCTCGGTCAATCCTCAACGCTCCTCTTCTATCTCCAAAGGTTCCAAAAGCACTTCCATGTCCTTTGTTAGCATCTAAGGTAGTGACAAAGAGGGTGTGTGGTCTTCGATAGCACACCTCAGCTGTGAAACATTAAGTGCCAGATGCAATGATGATGGTGGTAACCTCAGACAAGTATGCCACTGCCCCAATGGGAGCCACAATCTCATCAGATCCAAAATATCATGGGGAAAGCTTCTTACTCCTCTTGGCTAGTGTCTTCTATCAGTAAGATCCAAGCTTCAAATAAATCATGTCCCTGGGCTCAAATTTTACCTCTCCCCTATGTAGAGTTGTGAAATTAGCTCAATAATCATAAATCACTCAAAATTGAATCGAAATTTAGCTCGAATCGAATCGGCTTGAAATAATTAAACAGATCTATGAGCCAAATCAAACGATCGATTTGATTTTGATCCAGCATCATATCAATTTCGAACAAATGGATGGATGCTTCAAGATTCGCGAATTGCGATCCTCCCATCTCTCGCACAGCGGCACAGGCACACATACAAAGGTAAGGAAGCCTTAAATTTCATTCAACCACTCTCTCACTCTTGGCCTGCCTCTCCCCTCTCGCATCTCACTCTCTCCAGTGTGGTTTCGACATGTCGACGATGGTATCGTGCAATTTTTTTGTTGGTGGATGTTAAAGGTAGCTTCTATGTTAATTTAATAAACCTAGTTATGTTGATACAAGGATTATTTTATAGAAAACCTAATAACTACAACCAAATTTTCTTGATGGATATCAAAAGCTTAATAAGAGTCAAACTTTTTGCCAAATCAAAGTGCTATAAATCTCAAAATCCATACTCCTTAAAACTGCTGATGTGGGCTTTGAGAAGGGTAAATTGATATTGAGTTTTGAAGTTACTACAACTATTTTACTACATAGTTCTTATTTATTTAATTATTTGATATTAGTTGTTTTGGTATAAACATGCCTTTGATGATGATCTCAATAGAAAATGAGTTCAGTTTTCTAATATCTATGTTGCCTTTGTTCTCTAGTTTATTCATTATTCCTAATTTATGTGACTTGAGATGAATGTACTATTATTGTGGTCATAGTTACCGTGTTTATTAAAACACAAAATCACCTCTTCTATTGATTTATAATTGTGATGTTGTAGTTAATGTAAAAAATTATTGAAATTGTGGCATACATAAAGAGATAAATGAATATATCATTTTAAGGCATGGGTTTTGAACGGGCTAGTTTTTATCATTCTAATTTCATCTAAACTATTTTTTTGCTTAGCTTGTTGCATGATTGACATATTGTCAAATTAGAAACATATCAATTTTCAAATAATGTTTTTTAGTCGGCTCATTATGTTTTTCGGACCGGCTCGATCAGGTTTTCGAGCCGACTTGGTCAGCTTTTTGAGCCAGATCAATCAGGCTAACGAGCCAAAAATATCTTTTGAGTCGGCTCGTAAATCATTTGATTTTGATCCGAATCATATCGAAATTAATTGAATCGAACCACGATCCAATTTCAATCCATCTAATATAATTTCGATTTGATTTCAAGCTGCCCCTAGATCGGCTCGAAATTGGCTCATTCACAATACTACTATGTACATCAGCATTTCTCTTCATGATATGTTGGGACCTCATGAGATGTCCTCGAGCTCTGCCAATATCCTTTCCCACTCCTCTAAGTACCAGGCTACAATAGATATTGATGTAGTGCTATGTCCATGGTATATCATGTGAGGTGGATCTCGTCCATACAAAATCCTGAAAAGAGTGTCTATGTTGTAGCATGATATGAAGTGTTATATCAATACTCAGCCCAAAAAATCTACCTTGCACATAGCTTTGACATATTTGATACAAAACAATGCAAATAAGTCTCCACACTCCTGTTGATCATGTCCATCTGGTCATTTGTCTGAAGATGATATGTTATAATTATGTTTAGGATTGTCCCTTGTAATCTGAACAGCTACTTCCATAAATAGCTGAGGAACACCTTACCCTTGTCTAATAGAATGGATTTTGGAAGACCATGCAAACAAACCACTTCTGTATGAGCACGGTAGCAATCGAGATAGCAATGTAAGGGTGTTACGATGAAATGAAGTATGCATAATTGCTCAGGCAATCCAAAACCACCAATATCATAGAAATTCCCTCTGATCGTGGTAATCCTTCTATAAAATCCATCGTCACCTTCTCCCAAAACTTTTCAGGTACTATGTCCTCTATATTTCTAGGCATCCCCATCCAATATAACTTTGCCGACACTCGAATGTATGTCTTTTGTACCTTTGAGTGTCCCCTAATCGCGCTATCGTGAAACTCCTACAGCAGTTTGGGGATGTACCCCAATGTCTTCGATTACACGAATCATCCCTAATAGAGTAGTTGTTGTCCCCTCAACGAATGTCCAGAATGGTTGTCCAGATCCTATAGAACTCTACCCTGATCTTCGTCAACCCTCATCCCGTTCACTCTCATATCTCAATGCTTCCCAATCTAAGACCATGGGTACTGATAAAGTTTTCAGCTGAGGCTTCTCCACCTTCCTCAATAGTGCCTCGCGACCGTATTCTCGAGCCTTGGGAAATACTGGATCTCAAAATCATATCCAAGTAACTTGGATAGCCACCTCTGATGCTCTTTAGTCACCATCCTCTGCTCTAACAAATACTTCAAGCTCCTCTGATCTGTCCCGATTATAAAGTGGCACCCTAATAGAAAGGAAGTCACTTCTGAATGGCCAAAACAATAGTCATCAACTCTCGCTGATATATGGACGTCATGAGCACATGACTAAAATAGGCAATAGGTCGTTGGTCCTGCATGGATACTGCCCCTAATCCATATTCTAACATGTCTGTCTCTGCCACAAATGGCCTGCATGGGTAATACCCCCAAAATTTAAAGGCTTGTGTTGTTGCTTCCCTAAACTTAAAATTGTCTTCCTTCTCCATCAGCAACCATACAATAGTGTCATACCCTCATGAATTTCTGGTAGTACTCGATGAAACCTAAGAACCCTCTCAACTCCTTCAAGCTCCTAGGCAAAGACCAGTTTAATATAGCCTTAATCTTAAATTGGTTCGCTGCTACCCCTACTTTGATCACCACATGTCCTAGGTTCTCCATTTGTGACTGTGCAAAGGAGCATTTATTTATGTTATCATACAATTGACGCTCTCTCAAGTATATTGAAGTATTTCCTCAGGTGTCCTATAAGATTTGCATCCGTACGACTGTAGATCATATGTTATAAAAAAGTAACACAACGAACTGTCTGAGGTAAGTCCGAAAAATCTTGTTCATGCGAGACAGAAAAGTGGCTGGAGGTTGATAAAACCGAATGACATCACCAAAAACTCATCACAAGTCCTGAAACTATCTTGAGCACATCGGTTGGTTTCATCATGATCTGATGTATATCGACTTTAGGTCAATATTCGTGAAGATGACTGCTCCAAAAAACTCATCTAGCATATCATCAACCACCGAAATAGGAAACTTGTTCAATACAGTTTCCTTATTTAGAGCAATATAATCCACACAAAACCTCCAACTGTCATTCATCTTCTTCACAAATAAGACTGGACTGGAAAAAGAGCTCATGCTAAGCCTGGTAATCATTGCCTCAAGCATCTCCCTGATCAACCTTTCTATCTTATCCTTCTGGATCTGGAGATAAATGTGTCGTCTAACACTGATAGGAGGAACCACTTCCTTCAATATAAGGACATGCTTGTACTCCCATAGTGGTTGTAACCCGTCAAGCTGCTAATAGATGTCAGAAAACTACTGCATAAGCTGCTACACTCACTCGAGAAACTCTACTAACTTTGGATACTGAATCTCCTCTAGACTTTGCAACTCCACCAAATAACTCAATCTTACTCCCAGTATCATCTAGATCATGGCTTTGAGTGAGACCCTAATCTCCATAGTTAGAGAACAAGCTACATTCTCTCTCAACACCACCTTCCTCCCATAGTTAGGCATTTCCAATCCACCCCCGTCTCTTCGATCAACTGTAACCACCATCCTCGTAATCACATCAATACTTCCCAAGTCCAAGTGAAGAAAACTCTCCACCACATGTATGCCCTATAGTGTCAACACATATCCCCGACAAATTTCATGTCTTTTCTCCACCTTCCCTGTCTCCATCATGGCCCCAAAAATTCTCGTATCTACCAACTTCAACCGCAACTGATCCACGACTAGATTTCAGTTGTGAGTGACCCCACTATCCACCAACACCACTAAAGTCTTCTTCCTGATCTGTCCCTCAACTTCATGGTGTGATTTTGAGTAAATAACATTGACGGACGCCTCTATTAAATCAAGGTGTAAGTGCTCCTCTATATCCACCGCTTCTTTTTCCGACTCCTCACCATCTGTCTCCTCCCCATCACAAATAATAGGGACCTAGAGCGTGCGATAGTTGCACCTATAGCCTGGTGCATTCTTCTCATCACATCAAAAACATAATCTCTTTACTCTTTTCTCCTGCTCCTCTGCTCCATGAGGTGCCTGAAATTGACTCCTAGATGGGCCGCATATTCCTATCCTTCAGCGCCTCACTCTGAGATGACATCTTCTGGGTTCTCAGTGACAGGGTCTTCAAGGTACACTTGTGGAATCCCTCATGGAAATGTTTCTGTCGGTCCTCTTTCACCATCCAAGCTCGCTTCATCATCTCAACTAATCCCCACGGTCTCAACAGTCGGAGGCTTGCACGTATGTCGGGCTTTAGACCCTTAATGTGATTCCCTTCCAATACTACTTCAGAAATTCCCCTCAGCCGTCTTGATAATAGCTCAAATATATCCTTATACTCCATGACAGTCCTCTCCTGAGTCAAGATAAGGAATTATTCGTGTAGGTCACCTTCGCGAATAGCTCAAAAAGGTTCTAGCAAGCAATCCTTAAATTCATCTCACAAGGAGATCGGATATTTAAGTGCCCTCCACTGAAATCATTCTAGGGTTTTCCCCTCCAAACATAACCCTATATCCATCAACTTCTCCTTTAGCCCATTCACCACAAAATATTGCTCCACTCGGTAAACCCAACCATATGCATCTTCCCTCTCGAAGATCGACATTTCAACTTTATAATCCTAACATCTCTACCCCAAATTCCTCTCCATCTGGTAGTTCCCACATGTATCTAGAGTAAAAATCCCACATTCAGTCATAATCATACCCCATCCCGATTTCTCTCCTTCCTTCTATGCACTCCTCCATACCCCCTACATAACCCAATGCCCATATTTCAACCCAAACCCCTCCATCGGAAATCCCTAATTCACCCCCCATCGAAATCCTATAGGAGATTCTTGATAGTGGATACTCTCCCCCTCATGTTCCTCTTATACGATCTATTTTCCTTCATATTTGGCCAAGGGTTTTCCGATCAAACCTTCGTTAGGTTTGTAATTTGAACCATCGACAAAGTTTTGGATTTCGTCTCAATAAGCATGCTCATCATCTCCTACAAGCTCTCAAATCAATTTTTGATGGAGGAAAATCTTCCTTCTATGGTTGAAAACCTTCCTCAATCCCGAATTTAATTTGCCCTACTTCTCCTCCCAATCTCTCTTCCAAAGCACCCACTTTCTTTGCTGCAATCTCTTCACGATCTTGCTCTGATACCAGTTTGATATGAATTAGAACTAAAATTAATAAACAAAATGCAAGAACTATGTTGGAAATCCCAAATTAGGACTAATTTGATTAATCTCCAAGCCAATAAACAAGATACAACAGGTGATCTATAATTCAATGGTAGATCAACTTTCCACAAACCCTAGGCGTCAATAGGAAAAAGAAGACAGAGAAAACTGTAGAAATCAAAACATGAAAATAAACCGTACCCTCCCTCCCCTCCTCCCAAAAAAAAAGCATTCAAACTTTCCGTCTAAATCCCCCCTTAATTCCTCTACTCGATACATGATTAGTGGCTTAATGGGCCCCACCAGGGGCTAGAATCTTCCCATGAGAAAACAAAGGGTCCACTCCCCTAGTTTGGGCCGTCCGATTAGCTCAAGCTAGTCCAGGCATAACAACTTTTTCTTTTTTTAATGTTTGATTAATGTACTTTATAGTGGTGTGAACTCTTACTATTTTAACAATGCAATGATTGTGATTGCTTGTGTGGTGTGAACTCTTGCTAGTAATGAATTGTTTGTTGTATTAGACATTCTATTAGTTTCAATGATAGGCAGTTTCCTTCCTTATTCTTTTGAAGTTGCCCAGGAAGGAAACATTAGTAGGATGGATGTGATTTTAAGTCATTCACCATTCAGCGTGATACCTTTTTTATATAATAGATGTTTTATTGGGAGAGTTAGTGCAAAAAATTTTGATTAACCTAAAATTATACCAAGGTATTTACTTATGCTTACATTCAGGGAGATAGGCCACTTTACACCTCCATCTATGCAATTAGCCAACATAAACTCATCATCATTAAAATGAGCACATCATCACCAATGGGCTCGAGAGGTCAACGCAATCAGCCATCATTGTTACTTGATTCGACGAAGTAATGTATTTCAACAGTTATGCATGAACATACTAATGAAATGGTAGAAACACATNGATATATATATATATATATATATATATATATATATATATATATATATATATATATATATATGTAATTCCCTTGGTCACAGGTTTAATCCTGCCTACATGTGGAATGAAATTGTTAGGCACATGTGATAGGTAGGGAGGCTCATTTAATAGTCTCTGACCAATCTTTTAAATATATATATATATAACAAAAGATGTTAGTCAGATTTATTTTAGAGGCATTCATATAAATACCACATAATTCTTATGTATGTACATATCTTACACTAAGCTTACGTATTTAAATACATGACAGTCAATTCTTTAATATCATATTAAAAATACCACTATCAATAACTTTTTAATAGTGAAGCACACATTTTCATGTATAGTTTTATGACCTATGATGTTATAAATGCAAATATCAAACTTTAGCAGTTAGATATGTAAATAAATATAAATTGTGTGGTATGTATGTAAATTTCACTTTAATTTTTTTTTTCTGGTTATCCAATGTATGTAATACATGATATTTCAAAGTTCTAGGTAGAGTAGATTCTAAAACTTTTGCACATAAATATCTTCTGATTTGAGGTTTGTGTATTGTATATTTGTAACTCAATATTTTCTCAAGAACTGAAAAAGTGTACTAGGCACGAAGTGATTAGCTACAAAATGGTAATTTCGAGTGCATATTTATAGCAAAACTATATAATGAATGAACATCCACCAAACCTAGATATGTAAATACAAAGGGGGAATTTACATACATAGTACACAACTCTTTTATATTTACATTTCACAGCTAAATTTTTTTATACACACATAGCACTCAAATTTCTAATATCACGTAAAAAATAGCACTATTCAAAAGTAAAATACACATTTTCATGCAACGGTTTAAAACACCAAAGCATGTAAATAGGTGTAAGGTATGTAAATACAGAAGAATTGTGTTACATATGTAAATTTCCCAAATATATATCTATATTTAAACTGTAGCAAGGTAATCTTTTTACCTATTATTGCTGAAACGGCCGCATGTGGATCTTCTAGTTGTTTGTCATACGAAATCAACCTGGCAGATCTTTTCTGTGATTTTCTTTTTTGGGAAACAATGTCGCCACTTTCTCTCCATATGTTCCTCCTCTTCTCAATGGAAAAAGCAGCTTTTGCACATATTCCAGGCATAAGAGACAAAGGTATGTCACCACCAGAAGAATTAAAAGCTGCTGGATTGCCATCATTTCTATGTAAACCAAAACGATATCTAAATCCTGACTCAGATTTAAGAGATGATACATCGAATGATGCTGAACTCGGCACTTCCCAGTATGTTCCATTCCTTGCAACATACAGTTCTGGCCATGCTGCTTCCAGTGTTACATCATGTTTGGGAAGCTGTAGACAGAAAATAGTTAGCTAAAATACAACAATGGTATGGTATTGAGTAAAAAACAAAATCCAATGTGAAAGAAGAAGTAACCAGCTAAGGAGCAGAATTACAAATCAATAGATAAAGAATGAAAAGAAGGAAAGGGTACAAGGTTTCAAAATGATGAAACTAAAAGAGAAACAAAAGAAATGAGGCTAGTATAGAAGAGAAATATCATGCCATTATGTTTAGGTCTCATTTGGTTTCTTGTAAATAGACGCATGTTTCAAAAATTATGATTTAATTTTCATTCAATCCGTGCATGAAAAAGAATTCAATAAATTTGAGCTGTTTAAAAGTGTTTATAGAGTTTAAAAGTAGTATAGAGCTATAAGCATTTCCAACAAAATGATGTAATCCAATAAATTCACCATTTTGCAAACGAAGTTTCCTAATTTCAAGCAACCAAATGGGACCCAAATGGAAAATAAAGCCAAGATAACATATGAACTTAGCAGAAAAACTAAAACATACTTGAAAATAACAGTGCTTGATAAAATTAACAATTACACCAATCCAAATTTCAAGTACACAATTAAAAGAGATAAAGTGAGAAAATTAGAAATAACCTTGTGAAAAAGTACGACTTTCGAACGAGGGGCCTTCCTTTCACCATGCTTTTCAACATTTAAAAGCAAGGATGTATCATCTGACAGAGAAAACTGTGAAAAAAAACCAAGTGCGTATAGGGATTTGTCCACAAAATGTTTTCTAATATCTTTGAATATGGATAGATCCAAGTCCTCAGTACTGGATAAATCCTTCTTGATACTTGAAATCAGCTTCCTTGGACGAAACTGCCCCACTAATCCAAACCACCTTAAGAGCATCTTATGAAGGTCAGAAAGATTCATGTGGAATAAACCATTTAGAGAGAAGTTAAAAATCAAAAACATGAGTTGAGTTTAGAGGAACTTTTAGTAGAATATATACAACATTTAAGGAATGAAAATTAACAACAAAATTATTACAATCAGAATAAAACAAGGATTACTAAGGTAGAAACAATGAGTCCATGGATTGGTAAGATAGAAAGGACAAAAAGGAAGAGGAACTCGGCACACAATTGGAGAAAGGGAGACCAATGACATGGCTGGGCTGATAGATAGGAGGTGAATTTGTTGGGTGTGAACTGAGGTGGATGCTATAATCTGAGGCAAAATTTATGGGCTGCTGGGCTGTAGGCATTTTCACACTCACCCTCTAGCAAATAAATGGTTATTATACCTTTCAAGTTTGTCTGATAAATTTTAAAAACTACCTCTAGTAGTTGTTTGGTGATAATGTCCGCAAAGTGTTAGATAGTGGTAATGAACGGATTACAATTAAACTATTGTCCAGCTTCTCTTTAATGAAATGCTTGTTTAAAACTTCAATAACTTAGTACAGTCATAATTGACCAAGTTATGTGCAATATTGATGGTTGACTTCATATCACAAAATAACCTAATGGAACCTTTCCATTTAACTCACCTTATAGAAAAAAATTGTCATAGTAATTCGTAAATTCTTACTGTTATAGACGTAAATTTTGCCTTTGCATTGGATCATGCCACTACATTTTATTTTTTACTTGTCCAAGTTACAAAATTGCCCCCTAAAAGGGACAAAATCCTGAAGTTGACCCCATGCCAACCATAGAAACTGCATTATCTGAATCTGTGCAAACTTTAAGAGTTAGATCCTCACCACCATTTTTTAATAAAATTATTTTGCCTAAGGTTTCATTTCAGATATTATAAAAATGGATATATTAATTTCAGATATTATAAAGATGGATATATCGCCTTAAGATATAATTCTTTAGAATTGTATATGAATTAACTTACCATATCAGTAACATAAGCAAAAACAAGTATGGCATGGCATATGTAGATAAGGCTTCCCAAAATTCTTTGATAAAGGCCATTTCTACTGCTAAGCGAGTTATGTGCAGCATTGATGGTTGATTTTCATATCACAAAATAACTTCATAGAACCTTTCCATTTAACTTCAAACCTTTTATAAATTTTTTTTATCATAGTAATTCATAAAATCTTAGTGTCGTAGATGTAAATTTGCTTCTGTATTGGATCATGCCACCACGTTTTATTTTTTACTTCCTCCAAGTTATGAAATTGCCCCCTACAAAGGTGCGATATCCTGAAGTTGGCCTCATTTCAACCATATAACCTGCATAATCTGAATCTATGTAAACTTCATTAGTTAGATTCTCACCATCTTTAATAAAATTCTTTTACCTAAGGTTTTTTTTTTCAGATATTATAAAATTTGATACATTGCCTTAAGATATAATTCATTAGGGTTGTATATGAATTGACTTTCCACATCAATAACATAAGCAACATCAAATACGGTAAGGCATAATTAGATCAGTCTTCCCATAAATCTTTCACAGAGGCCATTTCTGTTATGTTTCATAGAGGTTCTCTAAATTCATGATTAAATTCCAATGCGCTCTCAACAAATATCTTATGTATTTTTATAATGATATAAAGATTCAACGCCAAAAGTGTGCAACTTCAGTGGCAAAGAAGTACCTTAGCTTACTTATATATATATATTTTTATATATAGAAACCTTAGCTTACCTATATATATATCTATATATATTTATATATTAAGATACTTATTAACTGCTACTGATTAAAACTAGCTGCAGTGACAGATTTAACATAACTAATCCCATAACTTAGTTATTCTAATTTCATAAGTTTCTAGCGAGCCATCAAATTTGTATTTTATAATAAAGGTCCATCTAAATCCCATTGATTTTTATAATTTGGGTAATGTCACAAATTCCGCTATTTTTTTTTCAAAGGGTTTCCATATCTTCCACTATAGAATTATTCTAGTTGTATTACTTAAGAGTCTCATTGATAATATTAGGGACTAAATAGTATGGAGGCTAGTATCAAAGGATTGGTAACTATGAGAAAGATTTTTGTGTGATAAGAATAAATGAAATGAATGTTCAGTAGAGTTTACTTTTGTTTAGAAGCCAATGATTCTCTAAATCGATTAAATGATGGGGATTGATTGGGTTTACTAGAATTTGTGTTGATTGAGATCACTTCCTGATCGAGTAAATTTGTAATGGCCAAGTAAAGGGTGCACAAGGTGCTTATGGTTTCATATTGATTTGTATACAAGTGGCTTGCTCTGAAATATAGTTTTTTGTTAGGATAAAATGTAGAAAGAGCAATTTAAGGGGGTGAAAAAAATTTATATTTGAATGATATTTTCCTATTGTAATGATTATCAATAAACCAAATATCATTTGTCCATAAAAGTGACATTAGCAAATACATACACCTGTCGAGGTGGAGTACTAACATTTGCAGTTTTTTTTTAGTACAAGAACAGCGAATAAGAAAAAATTAAATACTCTTGGATCAAGTTGTTTTCTTTTTTGAAATGTATGTGAACAGATGCAACAATTTCAATTTGTTTTAGAAAAAGGTTGTTTGAGATGTTGAAGCAAAGTGATAACTTAGTTAGGATTTATGTAGGACTTTTTAACTAAAGGAACTTGTAGGTAAGTGATTTATAATATAAGCAACTATTAAAACATCGTTCTTCCAATATTATTTTAAAATAATTTTTTAAAAAAGCAGAGCTCTTGTGAAAGTAAGTAGGGGGCAACTCTTTAGTTTAAACATCCTATTTTGTTGGCATGTGTATGTAAACGGGGATTCATCTATTATTCTTTTTTCATGAAAATATGAGAAAGAACATGGTTGATACTATCGAATCCGCCTCTCTTATTTTGACTCCAAATTAATTTTGATCGTGTTGAAAAAAGTAGAAAAGATGATACTTATATCGCTAATGATTTTCTATAAAAAGATCTAAAATACATCTGTGCAAAAATCGATAGACGACACAAAACACAAACCCCAAACCCCAAACAAAATAGTGGTAGATGGAATGTCCCTATATTTTATCATGAATGAGACAAAAAAGATTTTAAGTTCTTGTGTTATTTATTAGATAACTGGTACGTTTGTGCTTTGCTAACTTACAAAAATCATAATAAAACCCTTCAATATTAATATTTAATATTTTTTAGTACAACAACAACAAAGCCTTAATCCCACTACGTGGGGTCCGCTACAAAAATCCTTTTTCTCCATTGTGTCATATTTAGTACATGATGATCAAAAGGATTCATGTCATGATTTTTTCGACAATATTTAATATTTTTTAGTAATATATAAAATATAGTTTTACAATTAACAAAAACATAGATGGCTAAAATGTTGGTGTTGAAAATATATATATTTTCTATTTTGGGTTTAAAAGTTTCAAAAATGAAGGATAACATGATAAGTTATAGTGAGCCTTGATCGTTAGATTTATTAAAGTGGTCTTTCTTTAGTACCGTGTACCCTATTCTTAACATATACACATTATGAAAGGTGAAATACAACACTGTATTTTAAATCTAAAGTTAGCTTTTGAATTAATATTTGATTCATTATCTCCCTCCCTCCCTCTTTCTTTTTGGATTAAAAGACATATAGGTGTCAGCTATTTCATGAATCATCAAGTTCCATGATCAAGCCAACACTATAGAGTCATGTTCACCCCAAACATTGATTATGGGATTGTCTTGCTTATGTTTTCTGTCAACTTTTTTCTTTCAAGATGTAAGCAGATTGTAACCACTTGAAAGAACTATTTTCATTAAATGATATGCTAAATGAATGCTGAGTAATTCTCCGCTTAGATTTGGGTTGGCGGCCTTAGTTCAAATGAGCCTAAAATTAACGGAACATGTGTATTATTTTGAATCATGGAAAGAGAAATTGTGGAATTGGTTGCAAAGAGAAAAAATAAGTTCGCAATGATGAAGGTTGCAAATAAGAGAATAAGGTGGAAGAAAGGAGAGCTACAGTAATGAAAGCTTGCAAGTTTTAAGCAACACAACAATGACGGATCCAGCAAGATAAGGATAAAAAAGAAAAAAAAAACATAGCTCTAATACTGTAATAAGAATTGGAGATAATTGGTTGTGTATTTTACTTCATCATTTATGCTGAATTTATACAGTTTAAAGAAACATCTAATAGGAATAATGCAGCACTTAGAGAATGAAAATAACTACAAAATTAATTACAATTACATAAAAACATAGATTGTTGGGGTAGAGACAATGAGCCCATGAATTGGTTAGGTGCAGGGAAGAAAAGGAAGGAGAGCTCCGTGGACCGTCAAAGAAGGAAAGAAAGACCGGCTGCATGGTAAAGCTAAAAACTTGAAGATGGATTTGTTGGGCTTTGGCTGGATATGCTATAACGAAATAAGCTAGGGCAGATTTTAAGGCAAGAGTTGCGATGACCCGCGGCAGAATTTTCCTGCATTTTCACATAATCCTTCCCCTTGCCATAACGAAATAAGCTAATTTTTTGTTAATGAGATGAATTGTGCAATTTTCTAGCAATTTAAAAAAAAAAATCAATGCCATTGAAAAAAAAAATTTACAATGCCAGGGGATTGTGTAGTTCACTAGCAATGCTATGATATGCTATGCTATTCAATTTAATGCCATTAACGAATTGTTTAATTCTCAATTTACCATGCAAGAAACATTTAATCTCCATTTTCCTGCATTTAGCTGTACTCCAAATCTGACAATGTATAAAACAAACAGACAATTTGGAAGACAATGATAATATCTGAAAAATTGCAAACCAAAAGTTGCCCAGATTGGATATTCTCTATATTACACCCAATCTCAATGGCTTAAAACCAAAAACTCATAATCGCCACAAAATGTTCTAAATTTCTAAATAACAGTTCATATGTTAATTAAAATAGCTTTGAACCAAACACATACATTTCATACAAGTCACTAGTATCAGAATAGCATCTATATCAACAAAGTTACACAAAAAACACTGCACAAACTTCCTGGATATAAAGATGACATTTACAGCTAATTTCTGCAAAAAACAACATCTCTGATCACTCAGATCAGCCAAATCTACGCCATAAACTTTCTAATAATCGACAATAGCTGACGACTTACATTTTGGAAAACTCTGGGGCAAGGAGGAGAGACTGGAGGGAGAAGGAGCCCAGCTCTTTGTGAGGAGTGGGGGAAAAGCAGGGAATGATGCCTAATGGGAACACATGGCGTAGGAAGGAGAATTGCTGCGGCCGAACAGTGCGGCTTGCTCGCGCGGTGGACGACGGGGCCGGCTCGCCAGCGACGAAGCGGGCGACGCCGTCAAGTGTTTGCGATGAGGCAACGTTAAGGTCCCAGAAAGCCGCGTCCATTGCTACACGGAGGCTAGCCATTTCTTTGGATTCTCTTCTCCTGCCCTCCCGAAAATACTCTCGCCCCGCTTGTTCTGTGTGACTTTTATCTTCGAGTGTTAGTACTCAGTGTTTGGTAGCATGGGATTTAGTCATCAAATTTGCTTAAATCTAATTAAATATTAAAAAAATTAAAATTTAATCTAATTTTCCATCAATTAAAAATTTCATGATCCGACATTTTTTTCCTGCATTCCATACATTTTAGGATATAAATCTAAATTTAGTAAACATATTTAAGACTTTATTGTTGCAGTCACTCCGTTTCCACCCCTAGTTATGTAGGATTGCCACAAGAAAGACGCTAAAGCTAGACCCTAAACTCTAGAAAGAGAAATGATAGAAATGAACTCGTATAAAAATGAAGTCAACAAATGAACCCTCAATGTGTGTAGTGTACTGAACAAATCAAACACAAATATTAGCATTGATCGAACAAAACAACAAAATCTGAAGAATATTCGAGTAATAATACTTAGAACCGACTAAAAGTTTGAGTTTGAATTAGAGCAAGATGGATTCAAGTTAATTTGGATTTTTTGCTGGGAAATTTCAAACAATAAATGCTTAAGGGGAATTATGTTTGAGAAAAATTAAGAACTCCAATGGGGAAACTCGAGCAAAAGAAACTTAAAGAGAGAGTGATTTGGAATTTTGAAATTTTACTTTTCCCTTTTTTTGTCTCATTTCTGTCCCAACCATTCGGATTCGGGTCATTCAGTCATCTTTCATGGCTTGGTTGGATTTGGTCTGCTTGCTTTGGCTCAGAGGGTCGTACATAAGTGGGTCTCTTAGTTTTATATGAGTTATTAGAAATTATAATAGAAAATAATTTATTACTATAATAAGTTATGAGGAATAAACTATTTCCTTAGATTAAGAGTCTGCTGGGGTAGCTGTAGCTTATTGAATAATATGATGATAAGCTGATTAAAAATAATTTGTTGATAAGTTAGGTGCGGTGGCTATTGCAAATTTTTATTTTTTTGGAAAAGCCAGGCTGCAACCAGAAAGCTCCCACTGCACCTAGATAGGTGAGGCATAAAAACACTATTTTCAGCGTTTTGAAAACGCACAAGCTGCCAAAACGCAGTTTACTCAAACAGGTCAGGTGTGTTTTCAAAATGCCACCACTCCAAATAAGTTGTCTGAAACGGGCCCTAAGGAGATATTTCTTTTCCTAATTTATATTTATTTCTTTGGATTAGAAATTATTTGTTTTCCTATTTTATGTTATTTTCTATATCTCTTAATAATTAATATGAATTGATTATTGGAGATATTATGTGATATATCTTTCCTTTCATATCATTTACTTTTTATTATTTTTCTATTATAGGATTTTTGTAAGAGTTATTTATATCCTCGTCCATGTCAATGAAATAATCAAGTATTACACTTTATTCCTCATTATTCTGAATTTCAATATGGTATCAGAGTCTAATTTTGTACTCTAGCCACCGGTCTTCCTTTGAGATTTGTCGGACTCCCTTCCTACCATCCTCTATGTGGGAAGGGAGGGGCACTCATCTTGGTATTTGAAACAACGATTTTTTATTCTTCTCTTCTCGAATTTCGAAACCCATGTTGGTTTCGTGGAGAAACCCTCAGAATAGTGCGATACAGTCGCAATTGGAGCTGGCTAGGAAGTCAACCACAGGATCGCGGTGTACGGAGATCACCGTAACTCCATCTTCCTCCTCCTTCCACTACGCTCCTACCTGAAACCATTGAGGAATTTCCACATGCAACAGGATGGAGAGGTCATCCACTTTGATAAGGGCGCCCCGACACTGATAAATGAGATCAAGCTGACACTGGAGGGAGATGACATTTTCGCCAAGATTGACGCCATGAAAAAGGATGCCAAGCTTTTTCTTAACAGCGAGGCCCTTTCGCAACTTTTCATCACAATCGTCCGATGCGTACTTCCTTTTAAGAACGACACAATCCAGAAACTCCTCCTCCTTTACCTCGAGATAATCAACAAAACTGACTCCACCGATCGCGTCTTACTGGAGATGATCCTCATATGTCAGAACCTTGCTGAAACACATAACAAACAAAACTCAAAATTCAGCCAAGCCTAAATCTAGCAAATTCGATAATATGAATGACCCCTTGTCGAAACACATGACAGGCGTAACAAAAAATTCAACCAAGTCTGAATCTAGAGAATTCAATAATCCAAACGACCACTTGTCAAAACACATGACAGACAAAACTCAAATTTCAGTCAAGCCTAAATTTTGAGTCTTCCTATAGGCACTATAAAAACTGTAGTCAAAAGACAAACACAGTTGTCTACTTGCTGAAACACATGACAGACAAAACACAAAATTCAACAAAGCCCAAGTTTTGTGTCTTCCTATAGGGACTGCAAAAACTAAGTAAAAAGACAATCACAATTGTTTACTTCTGTGCAAACTCCTTTATATCATTACATGTAGGAGCTTTCAGCCTACTTACAGACACTGCATGATTTGTAGCCAAAGCAATCAAAATTGTCAACTTTCTTGCAAATTCTCTGCAGCAGTACTAGTAGGAGTTTTTCGTCTACCTACAGATACTGCAGGAACTGGAACTATTACTGTCTACTTACCTGCAAACTCCCTTGCAGCATTACTGTAAGAACCTTCCGTCAACCTACAGACACTGCAATAACTGCAGTCAAAAGCCAACCGCAGTACATGATAAATACTTCAAGTTCTACTTCATAGGATCTTCCTCACCCATTATTTGATGCTTTAAATTCAAGTTGAACGTGAGTTTCAACCATGTTTCAACTTGAGAGGAGGTGTTAGAAATTATAATAGGAAATAATTTATTCTTATAAGAAGTTATGAGGAATAATTTTTTTTGCTTAGATTAATGAGAATTTTTTTTCTTAATTTATATTTATTTCCTTGGATTGAGAATTATGTGGTTTTCTATTTTGTGTTATTTTATATATCTTCTAATAATTAATATGAATTGATTATTGAAGATATCAGATGATATATCTTTCCTTTCTTATTATTTCTTTTTTACTATTTTTCCTGTTATATAATACTTGTAAGTGTTATTTATACCCTCGTTCATGTCAATGAAAAATCAAGCATTCCACTTTATTCCACATTATTCTGAATTTCAACATGGGGCTCTCTTTTCATGTACACTCATCTTCTGAACCGTTAGATCTCTGCAAGATTAGCTCTCACACTTTTTTGATGCACAATATGCCATCCTACGCCTTTTTAAAGTTAAAATAGCACTATCTTTTATATGATAACTATAAAAGCAAAATTCATATGTTCCTAAATACATAGGAATTGGGTTTTATATACTCCTTTACCTCAAGATAATCGACAAAACCGACTCCACCGATCGCGTCCTACTGGAGATGATCCTCATATGTCAGAACCTTGCTGAAACACATAACAAACAAAACTCAAAATTTAGTCAAGCCTAAATCTAGCTAATTCGATAATCTGAACGACCCCTTGTCGAAACACATGACAGACGTAACAAAAAATTCAACCAAGCCTGAATCTAGAGAATTCAATAATCCAAATGACCACTTGCCGAAACACATGACAGACAAAGCTCAAATTTCAGCCAAGCATGAATTTTGAGTCTTCTTATAGGCACTGCAGAAACTGTAGTTAAAAGATAAACACAGTTGTCTACTTACTGAAACACATGACAGACAAAACTCAAAATTCAACAAAGCCTGAGTTTTGTGTCTTCCTATAGGGACTGCAAAAACTAAGTAAAAAGACAATCACAATTGTCTACTTCTGTGCAAACTCCTTTATATCATTACATGTAGGAGCTTTCAGTCTAGTTACAAACACTGCATGATTTGTAGCCAAAACAATCAAAATTGTCAACTTTCTTCCAAATTCCCTGCAACAGTACTAGTAGGAGTTTTTCATCTACCTACAGATACAGCAGGAACTGGAACCATTACTGTTTACTTACCTGCAAACTCCCCTGCAGCATTATCTGTAGGAACCTTCCGTCAACCTACAGACACTGCAATAACTGCAATCAAAAGCCAACTGCAATACATGATAAATACTTCAAGTTCTACTTCACAGGATCTTCCTCACTCATTATTTGATGTTTTTAAATTCAAGTTGAACGTGAGTTTCAACAATGTTTCAACTTGAGAGGAAGTGTTAGAAATTATAATAGGAAATAATTTATTCCTATAAAAAGTTATGAGAAATATTTTTTTCCTTAGACTAATGAGATATTTTTTTCCTAATTTATATTTATTTCCTTGGAATGAGAATTATGTGTTTTTCTATTTTGTGTTATTTTATATATCTCCTAATAATTAATATGAATTGATTATTGAAGATATCGTATGATATATATTTCATTTCATATCATTTTATTTATTTTTCCTGTTATATAATTCTTGTAAGGGTTATTTATACCATCATTCATGTCAACGAAAAAAATCAAGTATTTCACTTTATTCTGCATTATTCTGAATTTCAACAGGAGGCTCTCTTTTCTTGTACACTCATCTTCTGAACCGTTAGATCTCTCCAAGATCAGCTCTCACACTTTTTTGATGCACATTATGCCATCATACACCTTTTTAAAGTTAAAATAACACTATTTTTTATATGATAACTATAAAAGCAAACTTCATGTGTTCATAAATACACACGAATCGGGTTTTATATATGAATATTCTTTTTTTTTTCCCCAAGCACATCCAAATACACACACACTCCATATGCAATGTCTTGAACTCGAAATCTCTTGGTCGAAATNATAAAAAGTAAATGATATGAAAGGAAATATATATCACATAATATCTCCAATAATCAATTCATATTAATTATTAAGAGATATAAAAAATAACATAAAATAGGAAAACAAATCATTTCTAATCCAAGGAAATAAATATAAATTAGGAAAAAAAATATCTTCTTAATCTAAGGAAATAATTTATTCCTCATAACTTATTATAGTAATAAATTATTTTCTATTATAATTCCTAACAACTAATAGAAAACTAAGAGACCCACTTATGTACAACCCTCTGAGCCGAAGCAATCAAGCCAAAGCCGACGAAGCCATGAAAGATGACCGAATGACCCGAATCCGAGTGGTTGGGATAGAAATGAGACAAAAAAGGAAAAAAAGTAAAATTTCAAAATTCCAAATCACCATCTCTTTAAGTTTCTTTTGCTCGAGTTTCCCTATTGGAGTTCTTAATTTTTCTCAAACATAATTCCCCTTAAGCATTTATTGTTTGAAATTTCCCAGCAAAAAATCCAAATTAACTTGAATCCATCTTGCTCTAATTCAAATTCAAACTTTTAGTCAGTTCTAAGTATTATTACTTGAATATTCTTTGGATTTTGTTGGTTTGTTCGGTCAATGCTAATATTTGTGTTTGATTTGTTTAGTATACACACATTGAAGATTCATTTGTTGACCTCATTTTTATACGAGTTCATTTCTATCATTTCTCTTTCTAAACTTTAGGGTCTAGCTTTTGCGCCTTTCTTGTGGCAATCCTACATAACTAGCAATGGAAACGGAGTGACTGCAACAATAAAGTCTTAAATCTGTTTACTAAATTTAGATTTATATCCTAACATAGATGGAATGCAGGAAAAAAAATGTCAGATTATGAACTTTTTAATTTGATGGAAAATTAAATTTAGATTTAAATTTTTTTTTATATTTAATTAGATTTAAGCAAAATTGATGACTAAATCCCATGCTACCAAACACCGACTCTTAACACTAGAAGATAATAGTCACACAGAACAAGCGGGGCGAGAGTATTTTAGGGAGGGCAGGAGAAGAGAATCCAAAGAAATGGCTAGCCTCCGTCTAGCAATGGACGCAGGTTTCTGGGACCTTAACGTTGCCTCATCGCAAACACTTGACGGCGTCGCCCGCTTCGTCGCCGGCGAGCCAGCCCCGTTGTCCACCGCGCGAGCAAGCCGCACTGTTCGGCCGCAGCAATTCTCCTTCCTACGCCATGTGTTCCCATTAGGCATCATTCCCTGCTTTTCCCCCACTCCTCACAAAGAGCTGGGCTCCTTCTCCCTCCAGTCTCTCCTCCTTGCTCCAGAGTTTTCCAAAATGTAAGTCGTCAGCTATTGTCGATTATTAGAAAGTTTATGCCGTAGATTTGGCTGATCTGAGTGATCAGAGATGATGTTTTTTGCAGAAATTAGCAGTAAATGTCATCTTTCTATCCAGGAAGTTTGTGCAGTGTTTTTTGAGTAACTTTGTTGATATAGATGCTATTCTGATACTAGTGACTTGTGTGAAATGTATGTGTTTGGTTCAAAGCTATTTTAATTAGCATGTGAAGTGTTATTTAGAAATTTAGAACATTTTATGGCGGTTATGAGTTTTTGGTTTTAAGCCATTGAGATTGGGTGTAATCTAGAGAATATCCAATCTGGGCACCTTTTGGTTTGCAATTTTTCAGATATTATCATTGTCTTCCAAATTTTCTGTTTGTTTCATACATTGTCAGATTTGGAGTACAGCTAAATGCAGGAAAATGGAGATTAAATGTTTCTTGCATGGTAAAATTGAGAATTAAACAATTCGTTAATGGCATTAAATTGAATAGCATAGTATATCAAGCATTGCTAGTGAACTACACAATCCCCTGGCATTGTAAAAATTATTTTCAATGGCATTGATTTTTTTTTTTGAAATTGCTAGAAAATTGCACAATTCATCTCATTAACAAAAAATTAGCTTATTTCGTTATGACAAGGGGAAGGATTATGTGAAAATGCAGGAAAATTCTGCCGCGAGTCACCGCAACTCATGCCTTAAAATCTGCCCTAGCTTATTTCGTTATAGCATATCCAGCCAAAGCTCAACAAATCCACCTTCAAGTTGTTAGCTTAACCATGCAGCCGGTCTTTCTTTCCTTTGACCGTCCAGGGAGCTCTCCTTCCTTTTCTTCCCTGCAACTCACCAATTCATGGGCTCATTTTTTCCACCTCACCAATCTATGTTTTTATGTAATTGTAATTAATTTTGTAGTTATTTTCATTCTCTAAATGCTGCATTATTCCTATTAAATGTTTTTTTAAACTGTATAAATTCAACATAAATGATAAAGTAAAATACACAACCAATTATCTCCAATTTTTATTACAGTATTAGAGCTATGTTTTTTTTTTTCTTTTTTATCCTTATCTTGCTGGATCCGTCATTATTGTGTTGCTTAAAACTTGCAAGCTTTCATTATTGTAGCTCTCCTTTCTTCCACCCTATTCTCCTATTTGCAACCTTCATCATTGCAAACTTATTTTTTCTCTTTGCAACCAATTACCACCACAATTTCTCTTTCCATGATTCAAAATAATACACATCTTCCCTTAATTTTTGGCTCATTTGAACTAACCCGCCAACCCAAATCTAAGCGGAGAATTACTCAGCATCCATTTAGCATATCATTTAATGAAAATAGTTCCTTCAAGTGGTTACAATCTGCTTACATCTTGAAAGAAAAAAGAAATTGGGCCCTTGACAGAAAACATAAGCAAGACAATCCCATAATCAATGTTTGGGATGAACATGACTCTATAGTGTTGGCTTGATCATGGAACTTGATGATTCGTGAAATAGCTGACACCTATATGTCTTTTAATCCAAAAAGAAAGAGGGAGGGAGGGAGATAGTGAATCAAATATTAATTCAAAAGCTAACTTTAGATTTAAAATACAATGTTGTATTTCACCTTTCATAATGTGTATATTTTAAGAATAGGGTACACGGTACTAAAGAAAAAAAATAGTCTCTACCACTTTGATAAATCTAACGATCAAAGAAGCTCACTATAACTTATCATGTTATCCTTCATTATTGAAATTTTTAAACCCAAAATAGAAAAAAAAAATATTTTCAACACCGATATTTTAACCATCTATCTTTTTGTTAATTGTAAAACTATATTTTATATATTACTAAAAAATATTAAATTTTGTCGAAAAATCATGACATGAATCATTTTGATCAGCATGTACTAAATATGACGCAATGGAGAAAAAAGATTTATGTAGCCGACCCCACGTAGTGGGATTAAGGCTTTGTTGTTGTTGTACTAAAAAATATTAAATATTAATATTGAAGGGTTTTATTATGATTTTTGTAAGTTAGCAAAGCACAAACGTACCAGTTATCTAATAAATAACACAAGAACTTAAAATCTTTTTTGTCTCATTCATGATAAAATATAGGGACATTCCATCTACCACTAATTTGTTTGGGGTTTGTGTTTTGTGTCGTCTATCGATTTTTGTACCGATGTATTTTGGATCTTTTTATAGAAAATCATTAGTGATATAAGTATCATCTTTTATACTTTTTTCATCATGGTCAAAATTAATTTGGAGTCAAAATAAGAGAGGCGGATTCGATAGTATCAACCGTGTTCTTTCTCATATTTTCATGAAAAAAAGAATAATAGATGAATCCCCTTTTATATACACATGCCAACAAAATAGGATGTTTTAACTAAAGAGTTTCCCCCTACTTACTTTCACAAGAGCTCTGCTTTTTTAAAAAAATATTTTAAAATAATATTGGAAGGACGTTGTTTTAATAGTTGCTTATATTATAAATCACTTACCTACAAGTTCCTTGAGTTAAAAAGTCCTACATAAATCCTAACTAAGTTATCGCTTTGCTTCAACATCTCAAACAACCTTTTTCTAAAACAAATTGAAATTGTTGCATCTGTTCACACACATTTCAAAAAAGAAAACAACTCGATCCAAGAGTATTTAATTTTTTCTTATTCGCTGTTCTTGTACTAAAAAAAAACTACAAATGTTAGTACTCCACTCGACAGGTGTATGTATTTGCTAATGTCACTTTTATGGACAAATGATTTCTGGTTTAGTGATAATCATTACAATAGGAAAATATCATTCAAAAATTAAATTTCCCCTCCTTAAATTTCTCTTTCTACGTTTTATCCTAACAAAAAACTATATTTCAGAGCAAGCCACTTGTATACAAATCAATATGAAACCATAAGCACATTGTGCACCCTTTACTTGGCCATTGCAAATTTACTCAATCAGGAAGAAATCTCAATCAACACAAATTCTAGTCAACCCAATAAATCCCCATCATTTAATCGATTTAGAGAATCAATGGCCTCTAAACAAAAGTACAGAAAACTCTAATGAACATTCATTTCATTTATTCTTATCACACCAAAATCTTTCTCATAGTTACCAATCCTTTGATACTAGCCTCCATACTATGTAGTCCCTAATATTATCTATGAGACTCTTAAGTAATACAACTAGAATAATTCTATAATGGAAGATATGGAAACCCTTTGAAAAAAAAATAATAGCGGAATTTGTGACATTACCAAAATTATGAAAATCAATGGGACTTAGATGGACCTTTATTATAAAATACAAATTTGATGGCTCGCTAGAAACTTATGAAGTTAGAATAACAAAAGTTATGGGATTAGTTATGTTAAATCTGTCACTGCAGCTAGTTTTTAATCAGTAGCAGTTAATAATGATCTTAATATATCAATATATATAGATATATATATAGGTAAGCTAAGGTACTTCTTTTCCACTGAAGTTGCACACTTTTGGCGTTGAATCTTTATATCATTATAAAAATACATAAGATATTTGTTGAGAGCGCATTGGAATTTAATCATGAATTTAGAGAACCTCTATGAAACATAACAGAAATGGCCTCTGTGAAAGATTTATGGGAAGACTGATCTAATTATGCCTTACCGTATTTGATGTTGCTTATGTTATTGATGTGGAAAGTCAATTCATATACAACCCTAATGAATTATATCTTAAGGCAATGTATCAAATTTTATAATATCTGAAAAAAAAACCTTAGGTAAAAGAATTTTATTAAAGATGGTGAGAATCTAACTAATGAAGTTTACATAGATTCAGATTATGCAGGTTATATGATTGAAATGAGGCCAACTTCAGGATATCGCACCTTTGTATGGGGCAATTTCATAACTTGGAGGAAGTAAAAAATAAAATGTGGTGGCATGATCCAATACAGAAGCAAATTTACATCTACGACGCTAAGATTTTATGAATTACTATGACAAAAAAAATTTATAAAAGGTTTGAAGTTAAATGGAAAGGTTCTATGAAGTTATTTTGTGATATGAAAATCAACCATCAATGCTGCACATAACTCGCTTAGCAGTAGAAATGGCCTTTATCAAAGAATTTTGGGAAGCCTTATCTACATATGCCATGCCATACTTGTTTTTGCTTATGTTACTGATATGGTAAGTTAATTCATATACAATTCTAAAGAATTATATCTTAAGGCGATATATCCATCTTTATAATATCTGAAATTAATATATCCATTTTATAATATCTGAAATGAAACCTTAGGCAAAAGAATTTTATTAAAAAATGGTGAGGATCTAACTCCTAAAGTTTGCACAGATTCAGATTATGCAGTTTCTATGGTTGGCATGGGGTCAACTTCAGGATTCTGTGCCTTTGTAGGGGGCAATTTTGTAACTTGGACAAGTAAAAAATAAAATGTAGTGGCATGATCCAATGCAAAGGCAAAATTTACGTCTATAACACTAAGAATTTACGAATTACTATGACAATTTTTTTCTAAAAGGTAAGTTAAATGGAAAGGTTCCATTAGGTTATTTTGTGATATGAAGTCAACCATATATATTGCACATAACTTGGTCAATTATGACTGTACTAAGTTTTTGAAGTTTTAAACAAGCATTTCATTAAAGAGAAGCTGGACAATAGTTTAATTGTAATCCGTTCATTACCACTATCTAACACTTTGCGGACATTATCACCAAACAACTACTAGAGGTAGTTTTTAAAATTTATCGGACAAACTTGAAAGGTATAATAACCATTTATTTGCTAGAGGGTGAGTGTTAAAATGCCTACAGCCCAGCAGCCCATAAATTTTGCCCCAGCTTATAGCATCCAACTCAGCTCACACCCAACAAATTCACCTCCTATCTATAAAGCCCAGCCATGTCATTGGTCTCCCTTTCTCCAATTGTGTGCCGAGTTCCTCTTCCTTTTTGTCCTTTCTATCTTACCAATCCATGGACTCATTGTTTCTACCTTAGTAATCCTTGTTTTATTCTGATTGTAATAATTTTGTTGTTAATTTTCATTCCTTAAATGTTGTATATATTCTACTAAAAGTTCCTCTAAACTCACTCATGTTTTTGATTTTTAACTTCTCTCTAAATGCTTTATTCCATCATGAATCTTTCTGACCTTCATAAGATGCTCTTAAGGTGGTTTGGATTAGTGGGGCAGTTTCGTCCAAGGAAGCTGATTTCAAGTATCAAGAAGGATTTATCAAGTACTGAGTACTCGGATCTATCCATATTCAAAGAAATTGGAAAACATTTTGTGGACAAATCCCTATACGCACTTGGTTTTTTTTCACAGTTTTCTCTGTCAGATGATACATCCTTGCTTTTTAATGTTGAAAAGCATGGTGAAAGGAAGGCCCCTCGTTCGAAAGTCGTACTTTTTCACAAGGTTATTTCTAATTTTCTCACTTTATCTCTTTTAATTGTGTACTTGAAATTTGGATTGGTGTAATTGTTAATTTTATCAAACACTGTTATTTTCAAGTATATTTTAGTTTTTCTGCTAAGTTCATATGTTATCTTGGCTTTATTTTCCATTTGGGTCACATTTGGTTGCTTGAAATTAGGAAACTTCGTTTGCAAAATGGTGAATTTATTGGATTACATCATTTTGTTGGAAATGCTTATAGCTCTATACTACTTTTAAACTCTATAAACACTTTCAAACAGCTCAAATTTAATGAATTCTTTTTCATGCACGGATTGAATGAAAATTAAATCATCATTTTCGAAAACATGCGTCTATTTACAAGAAACCAAATGAGACCTAAACATAATGGCATGATATTGCTCTTCTAAACTAGCCTCATTTCTTTGTTTCTCCTTTAGTTTCATCATTTTGAAACCTTGTACCCTTTCCTTCTTTTCATTCTTTATCTATTGATTTGTAATTCTGCTCCTTAGCTGGTTTCTTCTTCTTTCACATTGGGTTTTGTTTTTTACTCAATACCATACCATTATTGTATTTTAGCTAACTATTTTCTATCTACAGCTTCCCAAACATGATGTAACACTGGAAGCAGCATGGCCAGAACTGTATGTTGCAAGGAA
Organism: Phalaenopsis hybrid cultivar; assembly: GCA_002079205.1. Taxonomy (NCBI): domain Eukaryota; kingdom Viridiplantae; phylum Streptophyta; class Magnoliopsida; order Asparagales; family Orchidaceae; genus Phalaenopsis; species Phalaenopsis hybrid cultivar. The sequence continues at coordinate 284,810 of JXCR01140008.1, read as the reverse complement.
TGGAACATACTGGGAAGTGCCGAGTTCAGCGTCATTCGATGTATCCTCTCTTAAATCTGAGTCAGGATTTAGATATCGTTTTGGTTTACATAAAAATGATGGCAATCCAGCAGCTTTTAATTTTTCTGGTGGTGACATACCTTTGTCTCTTATGCCTGGAATATGTGCAAAAGCTGCTTTTTCCATTGAGAAGAGGAGGAACATATGGAGAGAAAGTGGCGACATTGTTTCCCAAGAAAGAAAATCAGAGAAAAGATCTGCCAGGTTGATTTCGTATGACAAACAACTAGAAGATCCACATGCGGCCCTATCAGCAATAATAGGTAAAAAGATTACCTTGCTGCAGTTTAAATATAGATATATATTTGGGAAATTTACATATGTAACACAATTCTTCTGTATTTACATACCTTACACTTAATTACATGCTTTGGTGTTTTAAACCGATGCATGAAAATGTGTATTTTGCTTTTGGATAGTGCTATTTTTTATGTGATATTAAAAATTTGAGTGCTATGTGTGTATAAAAAAATTTAGCTGTGAAATGTAAATAAAGAGTTGTGTACTATGTATGTAAATTCCCCCTTTATATTTACATATCTAGGTTTGGTGGATGTTTATTCGTTATAAAGTTTTGCTATAAATATGCACTAGAAATTACCATTTTGTAGCTAATCACTTCGTGCCTAGTACACTTTTTCAGTTCTTGAGAAAATATTGAGTTGCAAATATACAATATACAAACCTCAAATCAGAAGATATTTATGTGCAAAAGTTTTAAAATCTACTCTACCTAGAACTTTGAAATATCATGTATTACATACATTGGATAACCAGAAAAAAAAAATTAAAGTGAAATTTACATACATACCACACAATTTATATTTATTTACATATCTAACACCTAAAGTTTGATATTTGCATTTATAACATCATAGTGTCATAAAACTATGCATGAAAATGTGTGCTTCACTTTTAAAAAGTTATTGATAGTGGTATTTTTAATGCGATATTAAAGAATAGAGTGTTATGTAAATATGTAAGTTTAGTGTAAGATATGTACATACATAAGAATTATGTGGTATTTATGTGAATGCCTCTAAAAGAAATCTGACTAACATTTTTTGTTATATATATATTTAAAAGATTGGTCAGAGACTATTAGGTGAGCCTCCCTACCAACCACATGTCCCTAACAATTTCATTCCACATGTAGGCGGGATCGAACCTGTGACCAAGGGAATTACAAAGTCTCTCAACTAAAGAGTTATATATATATATATATCCACACACACACACACATCCCTAACAAGATCGAAATGTGTTTCTACCTTTTCGTTAGTATGTTCATGCATAACTGTTGAAATACATTACTTGGTCAAATCAAGTAACAATGATGGCTGATTGTGTTGACCTCTCGAGCCCATTGGTGATGATGTGCTCATTTAAATGATGATGAGTTTATGTTGGCTAATTGCATAGATGGAGGTGTACAGTGGCCGATCTCCCTGAATGTAAGCATAAGTAAATACCTTGGTGTAATTTTAGGTTAATCAAAATTTTTTGTACAAACTCTCCCAATAAAACATCTATTATATAAAAAAGGTATCACGCTGAATGGTGAATGGCTTAAAATCACATCCATCCTACTAATGTTTCCTTCTTGGGCAACTTCAAAAGAATAAGCAAGGAAACTGCCTATCATTGAAACTAATAGAATGTCTAATACAACAAACAATTCATTACTAGCAAGAGTTCACACCACACAAGCAATCACAATCATTGCATTGTTAAAATAGTAAGAGTTCACACCACTATAAACTACATTAATCAAACTTAAAAAATAGAACAAGTTGTTACGCCTAGACTGGCCTGAGCTAATCGGACAACCCAAACTAGGGGAGTGGAAACCCTTTGTTTTCTCATGGGAAGATTCTAGCCCCCTGGTGGGGCCCATTAAGCCACTAATCATGTATCGAGTAGAGGAATTAAGGGGGGATTTAGAGGGAAAGTTTGAATGTGTTTTTTTTTTTTGGGGAGGAGGGGAGGGAGGGTACGGTTTATTTTCATGTTTTGATTTCTACAGTTTTCTCTGTCTTCTTGTTCCTATTGACGCCTAGAGTTTGTGGAAAGTTGATCTACCATTAAATTATAGATCACCCATTGTATCTTGTTTATTTGCTTGGAGATTAATCAAATTAGTCCTAATTTGGGATTTCCAACATATTTCTTGCATTTTGTTTACTAATTTTAGTTCTAATTCATATCAAATTGGTATCAGAGCAAGATCGTGGAGAGATGGCAGCAAGGAAAGTAGGTGCTTTGGAAGAGAGATTGGAAGGAGAAGTAGGTCAAATTAAATTCGGAATTGAGGAAGGTTTTCAACCATAGAAGGAAGTTTTTCCTCCATGAAAAATTGATTTGAGGGCTTGGAGGAGATGATGAGCATGCTTATTGAGACGCAATCCAAAACTCTGTCGATGGTTCAAATTACAAACCTAACGAAGGTTTGATCGGAGAACTCTTGGCCAAATATGAAGGAAAATAGATCGTACNGAACTCTTCAAAAATTAAAAAAAAAAAAAAAAAAGGGAATTCCAAACCACCATAAATACCCACCCATCACCTCCACACACCTTTACAAACACTCCATTGATTATCCCTCACAAAATAACATAACAGAAATGAGTTCCTTCTACCTCCCCATCTTCCTCCTCCTCCTCCTCCTCCACAAATCCTCCATAACCACCGCCAGCAGCATCATCGAACAAACCTGCAGGCGCTGCGCCCAAACCGATCCGGCCCTCAACTACAACCTATGCGTCGGCCTCCTCAACTCCAATCCTAACAGCCGCAATGCCGACCTCTCCGGTCTCGGAGTCATCTCCCTCAGCATCACCAGAGCCAAATCCATTCAAATTCAATCCACCATCCAAAACCTAATGAAATCCAACCCTAGAAGTAAATATGTCAGAGAATGCCTTACTGTTTGCCTGGAGCTCTACACTGACGCCACTTCTCTGCTAAGCGATTCTATGAGGGCGATGCAGTCGGGTCGTATCAGCGATGCGAGGACTTGGATCAGCGCGGCGATGGATGCGGGGACGACGTGTGCGGATGGGTTTGAAGAAAGGGGGTTGGTATCTCCTTTGAAGAAACGGAATGATGAATATCGGAGCAGAGTTCTTATTCCATTGGCCATAGCTGCGCTCTTGGATGCCAATTGATGATGCTCTGTATTTTGCCAATGTTCCATGCAATTTTATATTCTCTTTATTTATTTTTTTTTTTCCAGTATAATGGCTGAATGAAAGGCCCAAGTTGAGAAAAATAAGATAATCAATGAATATATATACATATAAGTGACTCTTTAGTTGTCGTCTGCAAAGTCAGTTCTAAGTTCCCTGAGGTAGGGGGTTCGAGCCCGCCTATGTGCGGATAAGTCGAGCGATTAGACACATGAGATTAGTTGGAGACTCGTGTCATTGCCTCTGGCCAATCTTTATAGATATCATTTGGGACTTGAAATTTGCATGTACTGTTGCTAACATGCATCTAATAAAATTGAAAGTTCTCTAAGTTTTGTTATCATCAAATATGCATTTAAGACAAATAAATTATCTTCGGTTATAATTTTATGGGCATTAATAGACATGAATGTGATTTATTTATGTGTATGTGAACAACAAAAGCTCATCAATAAATTTGAACATTATTAAATTTTATTTGCCATATAGTTTTTTTTTTTGTATAAATAATTTGTAAAATGACAACAAAATAGAAATTTTCTTGTCCTTTATTTTTAAGTTGGACATTAAATCATTAAAATAGATTAATTAGTGCTTGATATACAAGCTAATCTTATCTTCTTTCACGATAAGTTAGGAAAAAACTTTTAATGTGAGGAGACTTTTATCAATGTGAAGTGACTCTTCATTAGCGCTGAATGTGGATATCAAAGATAATAAACCTAACTCACCTGTCGAGCTAGAATGAAATGATAAAATTTAGCATACATTCTATTTTCTTTCACTTTTGTAATAATATATAGTTGGTTTACCTTTATTTCAGGATTAGGAACAGAATCGAACCAAGCACAGTTGAATAGGAATACACTCTTCAGTAGAGCCTGAATAAGGTAATTCAACAACTCCTTCGAGAATCTTATGATAGTCTATCTTGTCGATCGATTTATCATTTAATTTGACAAAATAACGTAATTAAAAGATTTTTTTTCCTTCAAACCAGGATCTCGTATGAAACCTATACTCATTTACATCATAAATTTGCCTGTTTTTCATGATACACATAGCTCCCCAAGCAAAATCAATCAACCCTCAATCTATCACTACTTTCCTCCTATCATGAATCTATTAATATATACATAAAAAATCTTGTGCTAATGAAAATTTGCATGTCATATGAGAAATGAATCCGTCAATTTTAACTCACATGAGTTGTAAACCGCTTAGGGAAGTTTTCTCGATCTCTTTGTTGGTGTCATTGTCTTCAACTAAATTTAAAATTTCCACGAATAAAATATTCACACATTAAAATAACATTGAAATAGCTAATCATGATATTTTCTAGATAAATGAGTGAAAAATTATAATAAAAAATGTCTTACTTAAAAAGGGCTTGTGCTTCATCGCAATTGAGAAGAAAATAAAGTATCACTACTCGAAGTTTTTGATCATTAAGGTAACGAAATATGCACCTCCAAGATGCATCACCTAACTACTGGAAAATAGAATGGGTCGATGGTGGCACAAAAACTCATTGTTTCTTTTGTGGATTTTTCTTCCCCGAAATAGTAGGAGCAGAATGTCGTTATCTTTTACAGTAAATATACTTCATGTATTGATCCTTCTGATTGGGTCTTATTCTTCACAGTTCTCTTCAGTTTATTCAAAAATCTAAAAATTAAATATTGTTTAGCACAAATTAGCTATATTTTTTTTTATAAATGAGTGATTAAATTTTTAGTCCCAAAATAATTACCTTTCAAGCAGAAATATTTATGAATTTTAAGTGTAGGTGAGTAAGTTGGCTGCCCATTTTAAGCAGACTTCTTTTATGTTCTTATTTTATTAGAATTAAAATGATCACTTTTTAATAAAATGAACAACTCAAATAATAAATTGCAAATTTCTAAAATATAAATCCTATATAGAGTAGTTGGAGTGTTATCAAGTGTCTCGGAATATGAGCACTTATTATTTCACCTTTGGCATAAAAAAACTATTCTAATTTTATGTACACGGTTGATTTTCTATAGCACTAATGAAATCAATTGAAACTCCAACCACTACTTTAAAATAGTGTTTTTGAAGAAAAATTATTGCATACGGACACCACATGTAGGACATTAATCTACACCGTAGATCACGTTGATCTACGGTGAGGATGTATTTCGGTGGACCCTATTTTAAATATTTTTATTTTTTTTAAACAAAAAAAAAATTGATTGCATCTTCACCGTAGATCACCGTGATCTACAGTATAGATCAGACACCGCATGCATCTCTGCATGCGGTGTCCGTATGCAATAATTTTTCGTTCTTAAGGGGATCACTTCTTCTTAAATATAATGAACAATAAGGGTCTAATTCTATTAGAAATAGGTAGCTCTAAATAAAATAAACCCTGCTTTATCAAAATTAGATAAGAAAAATTCTCTGATTTATACAAATTCATAAAATCTGAAATTTTAACTTACTGATTGAATATATTATAAAATATATTTTTTTAATACAAAAGAGGCTTAAGAGGAGCAGTTATGAGATCACGACCAGATCCAAAAAATGGGCTAATTTGGTAAGCATGTTAGTCCAATATCATGCTACACTAATAAATGGGCTTATCTCTCTAATAAAAGGGCATATTACGGGTATCAATTCAATGGCCCATGCANTATATATATATATATATATATATATATATATATATATATATATATATACATATACATACATATTATTTTTAATACAAATAATTTAAAAATAAATAAAACAAAATATACAAACTGCATTTACAACAAAATAAGCACCTATAATTAAGCTCATCAGATCAAATTTAGAATACTCCATTCTAAACTTGAAATCAGCTCCATTCAAACCCAAAACAGAAACTTTCCTAAAAAGGCCAAAACTGAACTCTTCAAAAATAAAAAAAAAAAAAAAAAAAAAAA
>JXCR01140008.1:226041-276661 GCA_002079205.1 Phalaenopsis hybrid cultivar | reverse complement strand
TATATATATATATATATATATATATATGGGTAGGGGGTTAGAGCCCTCCTATGTGCGGATAAGTCGAGTGGTTAGACACATGAGATGGTTGGAGCCTCATATCATTGCCTCTCACCAATCATATATGGGTAGGGGGTTAGAGCCCTCCTATGNATACATATATATATATATACACACACACACAATATATATATATAATTTAATTTAATTTAAATATCATTTTGGACTTAAATTTTGCATGTAATGCTGCTAACATGCAGCTTCTTTTCATCTAATTAAATTGAAAGTTCTCTAAGTTTTGTATCATAAAATATGCATTTAAGACAAATAAATTATCTTCGGTTATAATTTTATGGGCATTAATAAACATGAATGTGATTTATTTATGTGCATGTGAACAACAAAGGCTCATCAATAAATGTGAACAATATTAAATTTTATTCGCCATATAGTTTTTTTTTGTATAAATAATTTGTAAAATGTCAACAAAATAGAAATTTTCTTGTCCTTTATTTTTAAATTGGACATTAAATCATTAAATTAGATTAATTAGTGCTTGATATACAAGCTAATCTTATCTCCTATCTTGATAAGTTAGGGAAAAACTTTTAATGTGAGGAGATTTTTAACAATGTGAAGTGACTCATTAGCGCTGAACATGGATATTGAAGATAGTAAACCTAACTGACTTGTCGGGCTAGAATGAAGTGATAAGATTTAGCATACCTTCTATTTACTTTCACTTTTGCAATAATATATAGTTGGTTTACTTTTATTCTAGGATTAGAAATAAAATCGAACCAAGCACAATTGAATAGGAATAATTCAATAACTTCTTCGAGAACCTTATGATAGTCTATCTTGTCGATTGATTTATCATTTAATTTGATAAAATAACGTAATTAAAAGATTTTTTTCTTTCGAACTAGGATCTCGTATGAAACCTATACCCATTTACATCATAAATTTGCCAAATTTTCATGATACACATAGGTCCCCAAACAAAATCAATCAACCATCAATCTGTCACTCCTTTCCTCCTATCATGAATCTACTAATATATACATAAGAAATCTTGTGTTAATGAAAATTCACATGTCATATGAGAAATGAATCCGTCAATTTTAACTCACATGAGCTGTAAATTGCTTGGGGAAGTTTTCTAGATCTCTTTGTTGGTGTCATCGTCTTCGACTAAATTTAAAATTTCCACAAATAAACTATTCACACATTAAAACAACATTGAAATAGCTAATCGTGATATTTTCTAGATAAATGAGTGAAAAATTATAATAAAAAAATGTCTTACTTAAAAATGGGTTGTGCTTCATCGCAATTGAGAAGAACATAAAGTGTCATTACTCGAAGTTTTTGATCATTAAGGTAACGTAATATGCACCTCGCCGATGCATCACCTAACTGATGGAAAATATAACGGGTCGATGGTGGCACAAAAACCCATTGTTTCTTTTGTGGATTTTTCTTCCCCGAAATAGTAAGAGCAGAACATATATTGATCCCTCTGATTGGGTCTTATTCTTCGCAGTTCTCTTCAATTTATTCAAAAATCTAAAAAACAAATATTGTTCAGCACAAATTAGCCATATTATGAATTTTAAGTGTAGGTGGGTAAGCTGGTTGCCCATTTTAACCAGACTTCTTTTATGTTCTTATTTTATTAGAATAAAAATGATCACTTTTTAACATAATGAACAACTCAAATAATAAATTGCAATTTCTAAAATATAAATCCTATATAGAATAGTTGGAGTGCTATCAAGTGTCTCGGAATATGAGCACTTCTTATTCTTTCACCTTTGGCATAAAAAACTATTCTAATTTTATGCATCACGGTGTTGATTTTCAATATCACTAATGAAATCAATTGAAACACCAATCGTTACTTTAAAATAGTGCTCTTAAGGAAAAATTATTGCATACGGACACCGCATGCAGGAAACTGATCTATACAGTAGATCACGGTGATCTACGGTGAGGATGTATTTTGGTGGGCCTCACTTTAAATTTTTTTTTCTTTTTTTAAAACAAAAAAAAAATGATTACATCTTCATCGTATATCACCGTGATGTACAGTGTAGATCAGACACCATGCGGTGTCCGTATGCAATAATTTTTCGTTCTTAAGGGGATCACTTCTCCTTAAATATAATGAACAATAAGGGCGTGATTCTATAAGAAATAGATAGCCCAAAATAAAGTAATTCCTGCTCTACCAAAATTAGATAAGAAAAATTCTCTGATTTATGCAAATTCATAAAATATGAAATTTTAACTTACTGATTGAATATATTATAAAACATATATTTTTTTAATAGGAAAGAGGCCTGAGAGTAGCAGTTATGAGATCACAACCCGATCCAAAAAAAAATGGGTTAATTTGGTAAGCATGTTAGCCCAATATCATGCTACACTAATAAATGGGCTTATAACTCTAATTCACTAGCCCATGCACTTTCACATAATACCGAATTTACCCCTTCAGGTAGTTAGTTGTACGGCGGCTAGCTTCCGATCGCATAGCCTTACGCCATACCTTGACCATCGTTTGAGTGGTTGATCCGGCAGCCTGAAATTCAAGGAAAGCTGCCCGCCACACAATTTTGTACCCAGACTCAAAGGCTGCCGTAGCCACGGGTTCTTGGTGGGTTTATGGAAGCCGGTGCTTGGGTATTTTTATATATTTTGCCGTCAAGGGAAAACACGTCAAATGGCGGCGACTTTGAAACGTGTTGCGGAAAAAAGTGACGCTCTAGAAACGCCTATCGTCAGCGAGGAGATCCGCTCGAATTTATTTTGAAGTCCTCTTGATGGAAAATTTCCATACATACCCTTCATTTCTTATGCATTTATAACTCCAATTTTTACGTGCATATCACTTACCAATGCAAAAAAAAAAAAGTGTTTAATATTTTGCAGATTTTGTTGCGATCACACGCACGAAAAATTATTGCATACAGACACCGTATGTAAAGATGCATACGGTATCCGATCCTGACCGTATATCACGGTGATCTACGGTCATGATGTATTTCTATTGGTCTCACTTAAAAATAAAAAAAACAAAATACATCTTGACCGTATATCACTGTAATATACGGTCATGATCGGACACCGTATGCATCTCTATATGCGGTGTCGTATGCAATAATTTTTCCACACACACATGTGATACACCTAAACAAGTTTCCATTATCGAGGACAGAACGCCGCTAAACTCATATATATATATATACACACACACACACACACACACACACACACACACACACACACACACACACACACACATATGATACACATACAACCACACATACAACGCATATATATACACATACGACCACCGTTGAACTCCACTGGTTGTCCCCATCTCTCTGTCATTGGCGAACTCTATTGTGTAATGACATATCTTCGAATATTGTGTAAGAAAGTATCATGAATACCGTATAACGAAGTACCTTGAATACTTTGTAACAAAGTATTTCAAATATGGTGTAACATATAATGTCGTATTATAGATATGATAATAAGTTCTAGCGACAACTATGGTAATCAGAATACGATGACTTTGACCCTGTGAATCTTCTAGGGCACAACACTTATAATACACTTAAAATTTTTATAACCTCTTTTTAAATTTAAGAGAATATATTACTTCTAAATTTATAATATTTATTTAATGGTATATTTCGAAATAAAAACTATATAAATTAATATATTTTAAATTATTTATTCATATTGAACCTTGTTAACTTTATTTTATTTTTATATTTACCAAGTAATATATTCGTAAAAACAAAAAGATTATGCTTATCATTTAATATTAATTAGAAGTTATATATTTTTAGTTAAATATTTCTATTTCTCAATTAAAACCCTAATAAAATAAAAAAATAACCTTATACAAAAGTATCAAATTTTTAAATATTTTAAAAAATTAAATAAATTACTCACAAATATGAAAGATGTGTCTGACGCACAAACACTTCTACTAAGTTGTTGTGCAATGTCAAATACTTTCACACACCAACAATCACCAGACATGCCCCGGATAAGCATCAGACACTCTCATGACCTATCAATTTTAAAAAATATTAAAAATAAAAAAAAAAATATAAATTACTATATTAAAAAACTAAAAAATTAAAAAAATAATATTTATTTTTTAATCATGTATATTTTTATAAGTAAATTTTATAAAAAAAATATTTCATATTTAAAAATTTAACCGATATGTTCAACTTATTCGTCGATTTCTTTTCTCTTTATTGATAACTTAGTTTTTGAAAGAAAATTGATATGTTAAAACATTTGCATTGTTGTTACTTGTATTTTTGTATTTTATGTGATGATACTGCACATTTAGGTAGACTTTACATTATTTTTGAGGGTTGTAGCAAAAAAGGCGACGATCAGAATCAAAATGGATCAAATTAAAACTACTAAAGCAAAATAGTGTTCTGGTGCCTAGGCATGAGAACCATACCCCTTGGAGTAAAAAAACAGTGAGCTTAGAAACCCAACACCGGGTCGGGGCGCTGTACTCAGAGCGCTAGGGCGCCAACTTATGGTGCTTAGGCGCTAGACTTTGGAAAAGCTTTCCCTAATGCTTGAAACGACGATGGTTTTCTAGCTTCGGGGCGCCAGAACTGCAGTGCCTAGGCGTTGCGCACATCGCCTAGGTGTCGTAGTAGGAAGATTGGAGCGTTGCGAAGCTACATATGGGCGCCCCTGCACTAGAACCCGATTTTTGGAAGTTTGGCGTAGTTCTAACTTTGGTTAGTTGGGAGAAGATATGAATAGTGTGAAGACAAGTTTGGAGGGCCTTTTTCACCATTTTCCTTCTATCATTTCTATGAGAAGAATTGAGGAGAAGGCTTGTAAAGATCAATCAAGTTGAGAGAAGTGAGAATTCGTGATATTTTCTATGATTGAATACTTGTAATTTCAACTTCTCATGATTAAAGGAAGCGAGATAAGTTATGAAGTTTTATTTTGTAATTACTTTCATTTTTTTTGTAAGACTTACGTATTGTTATTTTTCTGTGATTGAATACTTGAATGTGAAAGTTTGTTTATAGACTTGTGTTGACTAATGATGAATGATGATTAACTTGTTGCACTTTATTTACATTTCATTTTGGCCAACTGGGTGTTAATATTTATCGTGAGTTACAAATCTCGAAAGAAATGATAATTGAATCTATAGAGTTAATCATATTAATTTGGTGGAATAATAATATATCTACTAAATTAATGCCCACTTTTAGGGAGATATTTGTGCATGGGTTAAAGGTTTGTATTAGAGAACTAATCTAATTTTTAGCCACTTTTTCTCATTCCACCAGAAGGGGTTAAGGAAAGTTTTAACCCATGTTTGTCATCCATATGTTCATTCAAGTTTCTCATTCATTGACTTATTGAACCATTGCAACGGAGATCATCTCGAATACTCGAAGAACTTTTTGCTTTCTTTGTTGACAACTTAAGATTTTCTCTTAAGACTTAAATTAAATCAACATTTCAAGCTAGGATCGACATTTATAGGTTAGAGATTTTCTTATTTTGATTAATGACAACCAGAACTAATCCTGATACTAATGATATGCCACGTATACTTACGTGAGCCGCCAGCACCTGGTATGTGTTATGCTATTATATATTTTTAATTTTTAATTTANTTTTGTGTTCGTGTCTTGTAGTAAACGTGTCACCGTGTACGTATCAATATAACATTCAAAGATCATATAAAAAATCATTTACTGTACAATTATGATTAAAAAAATTAAGTTTAACTTTTATTTGTATATTTTATTATTGAATCTGGATCTATTATGTGAATCACATCTAAGGAATAAAGTGTAGAATAAGAGATAAAGAGAGAAAGAAAACACAAGATTGCACAATAATGAACATTAGAATGAGGGAATTGTGGATGATTACTTTTGATTGGTCTTTACTGAAGAAATGAGCCCCCATTTATAGGAGGGGGTACAATATACATAATTACCTACTTACCCCTAATTTATGGAGGCATTACAAGGTATTTTAAATATTTACATAAATGAGTCTATGACTCGACTATCATTGCATTTGGTCAACTAAAATCTACGGACATTGGTTCGATGATACCAGTTTTTCCAAATACGCTTAGTTGAGAAGTTGGCCAGCTTCTAATGGTCTTTGATTTTTTCGGACTTGGATCGGTTGGTTTTGTTCAATCAGTCGATTTGGAGCCATCATCGGCTTGGTTCCACCGCTCGACTTAGTTCTATCATTCAACCACTCTAAATAAGGAGCTTATGTCACCAAAATGAGACTAAGTTATCAGGAAGGTGCTTTAGGGTGCTTGTGGTGTACATCATTGAAGAACCACTCTGTCTCCTGATGAAGAGTCTCGAGGGTTGACGATATTAGAGCGAAAGTTGGGTTGATGCCTTCTCTTGAATTGATGCCTCATCCTTTGATCTTATGGTAATTGGACTTTTTGTCTTTCTGCTGAATTTTCTCGAAATTCGTGTTGTTGCATTTTCTGATGAATATTTCATTAAATTTTTTTCATACAAGTTTTTATTTTAAAAACAATTAGCCAAAAACTCCAAAAAAATTCTTCACCAACCCCCATATCAGGGAATATATTTGCGTACATAAGATGTACGCAGCTCTGCGTACATCAGGGGTTATTCAGGGGGTACAATGAGGTTATATCTGAGTTATACCCCCTTGTAACCTCCGGTATAGCCTGAATATAACTCCCCTGTACCTCCAAAATAACCTCTGATGTACGCAGCGCTGCGTACATCTTATGTACGCAAATATTTCTCCCATATCGAACATCGAAATAATTCTTAAATACAATTGTTTTAAAAACTTCACCATATTTCTATAATTGCACAAAAATATCATTTTAAATGCGCGGTCGGGTGCAATTATTATTATATCTTAAAAATCAATCTTTTCTCAAAACCCAAAAAAACCCTCAGCAGCCCCCGGGGCTCTGTTCTCAGGTCCGAATATTTAACTTGAATTTACCTATTTACCCCTATATTTTTAATTATAGTCAGCAGTGCAATACCCGACAGCAGGTACCGAAAATTCTTTTCCGTTGAGCTATTTTCTTCCCCCCTCCTTTCAACTTCTTCTCCTTCCCTGCGATTCCATTGGGAGTGTAGGGTTTCTTCGCTATGGAAAGCTTGATTGGCCTCGTGAACAGGATCCAGCGAGCGTGCACGGTGCTCGGCGACTTCGGTGGCGAAGGAGCCGCCGCACTGCCTGCCCTCTGGGACGCGCTTCCTTCTGTTGCCGTCGTTGGGGGGCAGAGCTCCGGCAAGTCTTCAGTGCTTGAGAGCGTTGTTGGCCGCGATTTTCTTCCGCGAGGATCGGGTAATGACTGGATATCTGGAGCTTGATTGTTTTGCTTTTTGTTTTGTTTTTTTTTTTTACTTGTTTACTAATGGGCTTCTTGTTGGGGGAGAAGGGATTGTGACGAGGCGGCCGCTTGTGTTGCAGCTTCACCAAATTGAGGAGGGGCAGCCTGAATATGCGGAGTTTCTTCATATTCCGGATAGGAGGTTCACCGACTATTGTAAGTGATTTCTTTCTATTCAGTTTTTTTTTCTTCTTTTAATTTCTCTCTAGGTTCATCGACCATTGCTGTTAATTGCACGTTTTTTATGGTTATTTTGCACTGTTCTTGTGATTTTCCTTGCTTAAATGAGGCCCAATATTTGATTCCAACGATATAAATAATTCAGAAAGCGCTGACAGCGTGAATTACTATAAACTCGGATGGTAGTTTTCCCACCTTGTTGGGCGAAATGGTTTGAAATTGGTCTACATGATTTTTTTTTTTTTGCATTTTAATTCTTTTTTTCTATTATTCATTAACATAAATGGTTGAATTTAACGGAAAGCATTTTGTATCAAGTGGAAATTTGGATATGTTTTAATTGTTTGCTTTAAATGCGCCAAATCTTTTTTGTTTATGATGAGTTTTTTCTTCTTTTCTTTTCCTTGTTGTTTAGCAATTAGAAAAATAATTTGAACAAGATTTTTACAGAATCTATATAGGATGTATATCTTAGCTTTCAAAATCATGCATATTGTGTGTATCTTGGTTTAAATCAGTGTGAAAATTTGCCATATTGTTTTTCCCCTGCTTTCATTTGTTCCTTCCTCTTTTATTTGTCTTTAACAAACCCATTTTCCAAATTCAGCTCTTGTGCGCAAGGAGATTCAAGATGAAACTGAAAGGTTGACAGGGAAAACTAAACAAATTTCACCTGTTCCCATTCATCTCAGCATTTATTCGCCACATGGTATGTGCTTCTATCTTCTATTTGTTACTCAGAAAATGGAAATCGGATTAATGCAACATGTGGCCAACCCACAGTTAATTTTGAGATTTTTCTATATATGTAATAAAGTTTAGTAATTGTTTTTTTTATAGATTATGCAATTTCATAATTTTACCCCATGGTTTTTGTTCAATACTTAAAAAAAAAGAATAAACATTAAATGATTTTGTCCACCTTAAAACATAAAACTACTTCCACCTCTGCTAGTCTATAGTTTAGGCAATTTAATAATATTGCCCCCTGCATACATTTATTTGTTCAATACTTAAAAAAAGTTAAACATTTGATGATTTCGCTCACCTTAAAACTTAAAACTACTTCCACCTCTGGTTGTGGTCTTATCTTAATTGGTGTCCTGCTATTTTTTTTATAACATGGTTCTCTTTTTATAATGGCAGAGAGTTTCTTATTCACTTGTATTGGCAAAAACTATTTCTTTTTATGATCTATTGGAATAGTTCATATTTCTTTTTAGTTGATTAAAAATTCATTTTACATAGAGTAGGCGATGTGCCTGTTAAGCTATATGAAAGTTGGCTAATTTATCTGCAGCTTATTGAACAGTNTATATATATATATATATATATATATATATATATATTAGTGTTTGATGCATGTCAATTTCCAATATTTTTAATAATAAAAGTGTTTTGTGTTCGTGTCTTGTAGTAAACGTTTCATCGTGTACGTATCAGTGTAACATTCAAAGATTATATAAAAAATCAATTATTTTACAATTATAATTAAAAAATTAACTATAACTTCTATTTATATATTTTATTGTTGAATCTGGATCTATTATGTGAATCACATCTAAGGAATAAAGTGTAGAATAAGAGAAAAAGAGAGAAAGAAAACACAAGATTGCACAATAATGAACAATAGAATGAGGGAATTGTGGATGATTACTTTTGACTAGTCTTTACTGAAGAAATGAACCCCCTTTTATAGGAGGGGGTACAATATACAAATTACCTACTTACCCCTAATTTATGAAGGCGTTACAAGGTATTTTAGATATTTACATAAATAAGTCTATGACTCAACTATCATTGCATTTGGTCGACTAAAATCAATGGGCATTGGTTCGATGATACCAGTTTATCCAAATACGCTAAGTTGAGAAGTTGGTTAGCTTCTAATGATCTTTGATTTGGTCGGACTTGGATCAGTTGATTTTGTTCCATCGATAGATTTGGTTCCAAACATCAGCTTGGTTCCACCACTCAACTTAGTTCTGTCATTCAACCACTCTAAATAAAGAGCTTATGTCACCAAAATGAGACTAAGCTATCGGGCAGATGATTAATCATCGTAATCCTATAGGTATCTCGCCCATAGACAAAAAGGTGCTTTAGGATGCTTGTGGTGTACATCATTGCAGAACCCCTCTGTCTCCTGATGAAGAGTCTCAAGGGTTGACGATATTAGGGCGAAAGTTGGGTTGACGCCTTCTCTTGGCTTGATGCCTCATAATCTTTGGTTCTGATGATATCTGCTTATTCGACTTCCGAACCAGATTTAAGGGGTCTAATACTTGGACAGTCTAGTCCTTTGATCTTATGTAATTGGATTTTTTGTCTTTCCGCTAAATTTTCTCGAGATACGTGTTGTTGCTTTTCTGATGAACATTTCATTAAATTTTTTCATACTAGTTTTTATTTTAAAACAAATTAACCAAAAACTCCAAAAAAATTCTTCACCAACCCCCATCTCGGTCATCTAAATAACTCTCAAATACAATTGTTTTAAAAACTTAACCATATTTCTATAATTGCACAAAAAAACGAATTAAGATATCATTTTAAATGCGCGCGGGAGTCGGTAGCAATTATTATTATATCTTAAAAATCAATCTTTTATCAAAACCCAAAAATACCCTCGGCAGCCCCCGGGGCTCTGTTCTCAGGTCGGAATATTTAACTTGAATTTACGTATTTATCCCTATAGNTTGCGTACATAAGATGTACGCAGCTCTGCGTACATCAGGGGTTATTCAGGGGGTACAATGAGGTTATATCTGAGTTATACCCCCTTGTAACCTCCGGTATAGCCTGAATATAACTCCCCTGTACCTCCAAAATAACCTCTGATGTACGCAGCGCTGCGTACATCTTATGTACGCAAATATTTCTCCCATATCGAACATCGAAATAATTCTTAAATACAATTGTTTTAAAAACTTCACCATATTTCTATAATTGCACAAAAATATCATTTTAAATGCGCGGTCGGGTGCAATTATTATTATATCTTAAAAATCAATCTTTTCTCAAAACCCAAAAAAACCCTCAGCAGCCCCCGGGGCTCTGTTCTCAGGTCCGAATATTTAACTTGAATTTACCTATTTACCCCTATATTTTTAATTATAGTCAGCAGTGCAATACCCGACAGCAGGTACCGAAAATTCTTTTCCGTTGAGCTATTTTCTTCCCCCCTCCTTTCAACTTCTTCTCCTTCCCTGCGATTCCATTGGGAGTGTAGGGTTTCTTCGCTATGGAAAGCTTGATTGGCCTCGTGAACAGGATCCAGCGAGCGTGCACGGTGCTCGGCGACTTCGGTGGCGAAGGAGCCGCCGCACTGCCTGCCCTCTGGGACGCGCTTCCTTCTGTTGCCGTCGTTGGGGGGCAGAGCTCCGGCAAGTCTTCAGTGCTTGAGAGCGTTGTTGGCCGCGATTTTCTTCCGCGAGGATCGGGTAATGACTGGATATCTGGAGCTTGATTGTTTTGCTTTTTGTTTTGTTTTTTTTACTTGTTTACTAATGGGCTTCTTCTTGNTTCTTCCGCGAGGATCGGGTAATGACTGGATATCTGGAGCTTGATTGTTTTGCTTTTTGTTTTGTTTTTTTTTTTTACTTGTTTACTAATGGGCTTCTTGTTGGGGGAGAAGGGATTGTGACGAGGCGGCCGCTTGTGTTGCAGCTTCACCAAATTGAGGAGGGGCAGCCTGAATATGCGGAGTTTCTTCATATTCCGGATAGGAGGTTCACCGACTATTGTAAGTGATTTCTTTCTATTCAGTTTTTTTTTCTTCTTTTAATTTCTCTCTAGGTTCATCGACCATTGCTGTTAATTGCACGTTTTTTATGGTTATTTTGCACTGTTCTTGTGATTTTCCTTGCTTAAATGAGGCCCAATATTTGATTCCAACGANGAGGCGGCCGCTTGTGTTGCAGCTTCACCAAATTGAGGAGGGGCAGCCTGAATATGCGGAGTTTCTTCATATACCGGATAGGAGGTTCACCGACTATTGTAAGTGATTTCTTTGTATTCAGTTTTTTTTTTCTTCTTTTAATTTCTCTCTAGATTCATCGACCATTGCTGTTAATTGCACGTTTTTTATGGTTATTTTGCACTTTTCTTGTGATTTGCCTTGCTTAAATGAGGCCCAATATTTGATTCCAACGGTATAAATAATTCAGAAAGCGCTGACAGCGTGAATTACTATAAACTCGGATGGTAGTTTTCCCACGTTGTTGGGCGAAACGGTTTGAAATTGGTCTACATGATTTTTTTTTTTTGCATTTTAATTCTTTTTTTCTATTATTCATTAACAGAAATGGTTGAATTTAACGGAAAGCATTTTGTATCAAGTGGAAATTTGGATTTGTTTTAATTGTTTGCTTTAAATGCGCTAAAACTTTTTTGTTTATGATGAGTTTTTTCTTCTTTTCTTTTCCTTGTTGTTTAGCAATTAGAAAAATAATTTGAACAAGATTTTTACAAAATCTATATAGGATGTATATCTTAGCTTTCAAAATCATGCATATTGTGTGTATCTTGGTTTATATCAGTGTGAAAATTTACCATATTGTTTTTCCCCTGCTTTCATTGGTTCCCTCCTCTTTTATTTGTCTTTAACAAACCCATTTTCCAAATTCAGCTCTTGTGCGCAAGGAGATTCAAGATGAAACTGAAAGGTTGACAGGGAAAACAAAACAAATTTCACCTGTTCCCATTCATCTCAGTATTTATTCGCCACATGGTATGTGCTTCTATCTTGTATATGTTGCTCGGAAAATGGAAATCAGATTAATGCAACATGTGGCCAACCCACAGTTAATTTTGAGATTTTTCTATATATGTAATAAAGTTGTAATTGTTTTTTTTTTATAGATTATGCAATTTGATAATTTTACCCCATGGTTTTTGTTCAGTACTTGAAAAAAAAAAAGAATAAACATTAAATGATTTTGCCCACCTTAAAACATAAAACTACTTCCACCTCTGCTTGTCTATAGTTTAGGCAATTTAATAGTATTGCCCCCTGCATACATTTATTTGTTCAATACTTAGAAAAAGTTAAACATTTGATGATTTCGCTCACCTTAAAACTTAAAACTACTTCCACCTCTGGTTGTGGTCTTATCTTAATTGGTATCCTGCTATTTGTTCGATATCATGGTTCTCTTTTTATAGTGGCAGAGAGTTTCTTATTCACTTGTATTGGCAAAAACTATTTATTTTTATGATCCATTGGAATAGTTCATATTTTTTTTTAGTTGATTAAAAATTCATTTTACACAGTGTAGTCAATGTGCCTGTTAAGCTATATGAAAGTTGGCTAATTTATCTGCAGCTCATTGAACAGACTAATTTAACAATGATTAATTTGAGTTTGGCTTCAGTTCTTCAACCTTGTTATAACTTGTTAGTAAAATCTTGAACCAATTGTATGACAGGTTCAGTTACTAAATCATTGAAAGCAACAATGTAAAATATTTATATATAAATATAAATATATATATATAATCGTTGAAAGCAACAATGTAAAAAATATTTATATATATATAATTTACATTGTTGCTTTCAATGATTTAGTAACTGAACCTGTCATACAATTGGTTCAAGATTTTACTAACAATTTATAACAAGGTTGAAGAACTGAAGCAACAATGTAATATATATATAAAAAAAAAGAAAAAAGAAAAGAGAACTAGTACGTCTAATCTCTTGAATGATATATGTAACGAACAAATTGCTTCATTGGCTACAAAGGGATATTTTTTTTATCGATACAGTATTTTAGTTCCATCCATTTTAGTTAAATTCTGATAGCGAGATTTATTATCTTGGGAAGAAAGAACTTTATGAATTTTTCCTCTTTAAATTTTCATCTACTGAAGGAGCCATTCTTTGGTTGATCTGATAGTTGTGAATCTCACATTGGTGGATCTACCTGGTCTCACGAAGGTAGCTGTAGGTATGTTTTTATTTTATTTCATCTTATTTTCAAAGTTTGTCTTTGAAGTGCTTTAAAGCTTCAGTATCTTTATGAAGTATTAGCATGACCCGGATATGCTTTACAGAGGGACAGCCAGACAATATTGTGCAAGATATTGAGAATATGGTTCGTTCTTTTATTGAAAAGGTATTAAATGTCAAAGATGCCATTATTTTTTTTTCCCATATAGTATTTTAACTATCCCATCACACTAACAGTCCTCTAATCTCCTGAAATGTGCTTTTTTCACGAATCTGCATGCCAAGAGTGTGAATATTCAGAACTTATTTGAATATTTATTTCCAACTTAATTTGTTTTATTATCATATAACAAGCTTTCTCTCAAGATATAGTGCTGTCAATTATTAATTTATGCAAAATCTTCACTTTATTTGCTATGTTATTAGAATTTATTTTTTCCTCTTTAAAATGTATTTTAGGACTTTGCTTTACTTATCTGCAGGAAGCATGGAATTTCTCTAAATCTTAATGGATTTTCTATGCTAGAAATAATAATAGTTCATCTGTTTAGTTAACGGATTCATTGTTGCCGGTTTCTATAACTATTGTTTCCTTTCCTATATTATGTTTCTTTTAAAACTGTTATGAAATCTATATGAATCAAACAGGAGAACGATCGACGAAACGAAAAATAGAATGAGAAAAAATTACACCAGAAAAGAACACAGATTTACGTGGTTCGACAAATTGCCTACGTCCACGGAGTTGCAGAGGATTTTATTACTTGAGAAAATTTACACCAGTCGATCACCTCGACTTACAAGAGAAATCTCTCACTTTTCGTTGCTCTCTCTCTTCTTCTCTCTATGTTCTTCTCTCTCTACACCGAGATACACCGAAGAAAACTCTACACTGAGATACACCTAAGAAGACAAACTTACAAGAAAAATAAACCCAATTTCTCTTATGCCACAAGCTACCATGAAGAAGCCTAGAGAGAACAATCTTATTATTCTTCTTCCTTATGTCACAAGAAACTACTACTCCTTGCACTTCTTCTCTTTCATTGCCCCGTGGAAACCCGAAGAACTCTTCCTTTATCCTGAGGAAACCTAAAGAAGAAAATTGTGACTTCTTGTGTCTTCCAGATATGAAGGAGAGCCTCTCCTTTTATCACGAAGAGAATGGAGCGAAGGGATGTTTCTCTTCTCGAAAAAGAGGAGGCGGGAACGGTTTCTGGCGAAGGGACGCGACTCTTCGCAAAAAGAAAGGAGGGAGTGGTTATTTGTGAAGAGGTGTGACCCTTCGAGATCAGAAGCGTCGTTTCACGAAAACAGAAGGAGAGGTGGGAGCGGGAGTTCGCGGGTTGGGTGGGCTGGACTCCACGCCACCGCTAACAATCTCCCACTTGGAGATCGGTACACCTGCTACAACGTCTCCTTCCTCGAACTGAATCCTCCACTGATCGCGTCGTCCTTTACTTCAAACATGAATCCTCTACCATGAATCCTCTAACTTGAATCCTCTACCTTGAATCCTCCACTGTGAATCCTCCACCTCTGCAACTCAAAACCTCTGTCTTCGCTTCAGAAGACCAACTGAAGCTGTGTTCAACTTCAGTTTCTTAAGAGTAACACTCACGGAGAAATTTGAGAATTGAAAGTTGCCCCAATCCGATTTCTCTCGGTGGATGGCAACAAGTGGAGAGTGACACAGAAATTCCAGCTCATTTTTGTTGTTAGCTCATCCCCTCGTTAGCTTATATCACTCCCTTATATCACTCAAATCCCTCCGGACTACAGATATTTTGCGACGGTGGAAACGGCAGCCTTAGCTCCACCGGAGATGCCAACAGAATGGTAATACTATCGCGGCCGCGGAGCTCCTCGGGCACCACTGCACACGAGAACGCTTCGAAGTACGAACTTCTTTTTTGCTCGGAAAAATCACCGCACTTTGCCTCCATCGACCAGTCAGCTACCGACCTTCCTCCGACCGAGGTCACCGACCCTCGTTCATCCGCTTCCGTTTGGTCGTTGACCAACGGCCGATCATCTTCCAAAAACAGAAACACATAACACTCAATTCTTATATATTTTTATATTTACATACATACCACTTAATTTTTATAAATTATATATTCACATTCTTCATTTATATGAGTGCATCCATAGCTGCTTGTCCATCGGCCGATCACTTGATTATGGCCGACCACTCTGCTCCAATCTGAAGAAAGGTATCCTCATATATCTCACCTTTTGCGTGCAACGAACATACAAGATCTACAAATCTGTGGTTTTATTCTGTCCAAACTAAACGTTGGGTTAGGTCAAATCCATGATGTACTTCAAATCTATTCAGTTATCTTGTGTTAGAAGGACTCATCTTTCAACATCAGATTTTTAATGATAGAGTGATCTGTATGCATTATACATTTAGTTCCAATAAGATAAGACTTAAATTTGTAATATTGCTAATAACTCTTTTTCTGGAGTAATATAATAAATATGAGCTTTATTAAGAGTTTTACTTGCATAATATATTAATTTAAAAATTTTATGATATTTTAGTCTCAAAACAACCACAATAGCATAATCACTCACATCATAAATCAACTCAAATGGTTTTCCCCAATCAGGTGAAACAATAATAGGAGCGATGATTAGTTTTTTTTTTTAATAACTCGAAGGCATTTAGGCACTCTTGATTAAAATCAAATAAAACTTCTTTTTCTAAAAGTTGGCATAGAGGCACAGTAATTTTTGAAAAATCTTTGATCCTTTGACGCCTACCTTGGATAGATTTAAAAGTAATATTCATGTGCATGCCTTTGTCTTTATATATCTAACTCATAGATTTTGTCATTTTATTTGTTGGCCAACCACTTCACCGTCCGACTGTCCCATCATCACTCGGTCTCGCCATCCTGTCACAATAAAAAGAAACATGAAAGATTTATATATATACATACACTCAATTTTTTATCTTTATATTTTTTATATGTTTATATTTTTATATTGCTTAACTTGTTTTGCCGACAACCTATGTCCAGCCGACCACTGCTCCGATAGTCTCCGGCAGACCACCTACCTCCGACCGATCATCTCAACTTCAGGGAAGATTTATATACATGCCACTCAACTCTTATATGCCTATATGTTTACATATTGACCACTCAATTTATTCATAGATTTATGCACAGATTTACACACAACTCAATTTATATACAGATTTACATACTTACATCTCCATTCACATGTACATTTACGTACTTACCGCTCAATTTATATAGAGGCTACCCTCCCGTTAGTGACATTTCTCGGCCGACCTTTGCTCTGGTTGTCTCTGACCGACTACCAACTTTTAGTCGGTCATCTGTCTCCAATTGATTGTTTCTAATTGGATAAGATTTACACACATCCCCAATTCTTTAGTCTCTATGTATCTTAAAACCTAAAATTTAGTTTTATTAGATCGGTCAACCTCTTCGCTGGCTGGCTATCTCTGCCTCAACTGACCAACCAACGGTCGGCCACCTGAAGAGAAAATTAGAATAAAATAAAAAGAAGATTTACATGCATACCACTCACCTCCTGTTTCGAATATATAAATACATATACTAATATACGGTGAAATGTATGAACCAATACATACATGTCACTAACTAATGAAGATTTTATGGCTATAAGAGAGTTCCAAATGGAACTTTTTTATATCTAATGTTTTAACTGAATATCGCAAATACTCTTTACATGCACAGATTTAAAACTATTTTGTTTTACTTATCTGAAAATCTATTTTGCACAATTTTGAAGAAACATCAGTACACTAAGGATCTGCTTCTCTACCCTTAAGGTGCAAATTAGTTTATGAATGCTAGAATATCAAGTTAAAATCTCTAGGTAGCGGTCTCCAACCCCATATAAGCATGTATCTCCCCCAAAGTTTACTTTATGATACATGTGCTTAATAGTATCTTTTATTTATATATGAAAGATCATGGTCAAGGCATAGCAAGATCAAGGAGTCCATGCATGTCGGTGACCACTTGACATTTGGAAACTCGAACCCGAGTAATAAAACCAACAAGCTCCGCGATGTGCAAAAATTCTAAAACCCGGCGGCGACAAGCTCCGTGATAGTGCAAAAATTCTAACACCCGGCAATAACAAATTCCTTGAGAGTCGCTAAAAATCTAACACCCGACAACAACAAGCTCTGTGAGTGGTGCAAAAAATCTAACACCTGCATGCGACAAGCTCCGTGAAAGGTGTAAAAAATTCTAACACTCGACGAAGACAAGCTTCGTGAGGGGTGAGTGACAAGCTCCGCGAGGGGTGTAAAAAAGCCGCAAGCTCCGCGAGCGGTGCAAACAAAATCTAACACTCGACGGCAACAAGCTCCGCGAGTTGTGTAAAAAAATCTAACACTCGACAGCGACAAGCTCTTGGACTCCACTCCTGGGCGAACAACTCCAGGACTCCGGCAGAAGACATTTACCTCCGAACGGAGGACTCTAACAGAGGATTTTTCACCCAAAAGAAGGATTTTTCCCTTCAAATGGCCGCCAGAATCCGACAACTCAGCTGATAGAAAATTACATAAGGATAAGTCCAGCAGTGAATGACAATAAAGCTACCAAAACCAAGCAGAACAAGTGTCTGACAGGCGGTATCATTAGTAAACTATGTGTTCAATATTTATTTCGTTTATAAATTTCATTGTCCTTGTTGCATTTTCGCTATCAAGGAGCAAAAAAAATTGATAAACTTAATATGTATACTCAAAAATGATCTGCACGAATCTCGAGGTTATCTGCAGTCAGCCTCTGTCGAATTAGCTACCCTCGGACGACCTCTCCCTCCGATAGAGGAATTTTTCCTCATATTAGAGGATGTCGGCGGAGGACTTTTCCTACCAAACTAAGGATACTGATGGAGAACTTTTCCCACCGAACGACCACCAATACAAAAGACTAAAATATCATGTACTACCCCCCTTAAAGCAATGGTAATATTATAATTTACTTTTTGGCCTTCCTCTCATCTATAAATAGGAGGGCCCTTTCATGTAAAGGGGCTTTTAGGCCCCCTCGCTATTAAGCTCTATTTTTATGGGAATAAGATGGGTACACGAGCTCTGGAATACACTGTTTCGCCCCCGAGGGGGCAAGTCTTCCTCTTCTCTTTCTTTTCTTCTCTCAATCTCTCTCATATTATTCTTCCGTCGGTTTCACGCTCTATTCCTTAGGCACGACCTACTTGACATATTTGGAGTCAACAATAATAACTTTGATTAGAGTCATTTAATATAAAGTGGTTGCATGTTAGTGAGTGTTGGGGTTGTGAATTTGACTCGAAGGTTGAAAATCACTTAANGCCACCAAGCCGCCTCGACCGACCGGCCATCTGCCGATTACCTGAAAGCTGGGAGAAGAAGGACTAGAGCTGTCATTCGAAGCAATAAAATAAAATTAAAAAAAGGGCTTTCCCACCTCAAGTGTCTGTACCTCTGTAACATGCCAAAGGTAAAGCGGGATGATAATATTCTGGGTGGGAATGACAAGGTTTGTCTGTTCCCGTTGCTGGAGGTTCTACGAATGGAGGAATTTCAGGATTTGCCTCTTGAGCTCAAGAAAATGAAGATGCAAAACATTGGACAGAAGGTTTTGAACTATAAACAAGATCTAGGAATTGAAGCACGGAGAAATTTGAGAATTGAAAGTTGCCCCAATCCGATTTCTCTCGGTGGACTGCAACAAGTGGAGAGCGACACAGAAATTCCAGCTCACTTTTATTGTTAGCTCATCCCCTCGTTAGCTTAGCCTTATATCACTCAAATCCCTCAGGACTATCAGATATTTTGCGACGGTGGAAACGGTAGCCTTAGCTCCACCGGAGATGCCAACAGAATGGTAGTACTATCACGGCCGCGGAGCTCCTCGGGCACCACTGCACACGAGAACGCTTCGAAGTACGAACTTCTTTTTGCTCGGAAAAATCACCGCACTTTGCCTCCATTGACCCGACCTTCCTCCGACCGAGGTCACCGTTCGTTGACCAACGGCCGATTATCTTCCAAAAACAGAAATACATAACACTCAATTCTTATATATTTTTATATTTACATACATACCACTTAATTTTTATAAATTATATATTCACATTCGTCATTTATATGAATGCAGCCATAGCTACTTGTCCATCGGCCGATCACTTGATTATGGCATCGGCTGATCACTTGATTATGGCCGACCACTCTGCTCCAATCTAAAACCACTGAGAAAGGTATCCTCACACATCTCACTTTTTGCGTGCAACGATCATACCAGATCTACAAATCTGTGGTTTTATTTTGTCCAAACTAAAAGTTGGGTTAGGTCAAATCCAGGTTGTACTCCAAATCTATTCAATTATCTTACGTCAGAAGTACCCATCTTTCAACATCAAATATTTAATGATAGAGTGATCTGTATATATTATACATTTAGTTCCAATAAGATAACACCTAAATTTATCAAAGACATAATTTTACTAATAACTCTTTTTCTGTAGTGATATAATTAATTTGAGCTTTATTAAGAGTTTTAATAACGTAATATATTAATTTAAAAATTTTATCATATTTTAGTCTCAAAACAACTACAATAGCATAATTACTCGCATAAATTCTAACAAGCTCCGTGATAGTGCAAAAATTCTAATACCCGACAACAACAAATTCCTTGAGGATCGCAAAAAATCTAACACCTGACAACAACGAGCTCTTTGAGTGGTGCAAAATATCTAACATCTGAATGCGACAAGCTCTGTGAAAGGTGTAAAAAATTCTAACACTCGACGGCGACAAGCTCCGTGAGGTGTGAGTGAAAAGCTCCGCGAAGGGTGCAAAAAAAGCGACAAGCTTTGCGAGAAGTGCAAACAAAATCTAACATTCAACGGCGACAAGCTCCGCGAGTGGTGCAAAAAAATTTGACACTCGACAGGGACAAGCTCTTGGACTCCACTCTTGGGCGAACAACTCCAGGACTGCGACAAAAGACATTTACCTCCAAACGGAGGACTCTAACAGAGGATTTTTCATCCAAAAGAAGAATTTTTCCCTCCAAATGGCCGATAGAATCCGACAACTCTCACGAAAGAAAATTACAGAATGATAAATCCAGTAGTGAATGCCAATAAGGCTGCCAGAACCAAGCACAACAAGTGCCTCACATGCAGTATCATTAGTAAAATATGTGTTCAAGATTTATTTCGTTTATAAATTTCATTGTCCCTGTTGCATTTTTGCTATCAAGGAGCAACAAAAATTGATAAACTTAATATGTATACTCAAAAATGATCTGCACGAATCTCGAGGCTATCTGCAGTCAACCTCTGTCGAATTAGCTACCCTCGGACGACCTCCCCCTCCGATAGAGGATTTTTTCCTCAGAACAGAGGATGTCGACGGAGGACTTTTCCCACCAAACTAAGGATACTGACGGAGAAATTTTCCCACCAAACGACCACCGATACAAAAGACTAAAATATCATGTACTACCCCCTTAAAGCAATGGTAATATTATAATTTATTTTTTGACCTTCCTCTCATCTATAAATAGGAGGACCCTTTCATGTAAAGGGGCTTTTGGGCTCCCCTCGCTATTAAGCTCTATTTTTATGGGAATAAGATGGGTATACGAGCTCGGTAATATCCCGTTTCGCCCCTGAGGGGGCAAGTCTTCCTCCTCTTTCTCTTCTTCTCTCAATCTCTCTCATAATTTTCTTCCGTCGGTTTCACGCTTTATTCCTTAGGCACGGTCTACTCGACAGATTTGGAGTCAACAATAATAACTTTGATTAGAGTCATTTAATATAAAGGGTTGCATGTTAGTGAGTGTTGGGGTTGTGAATTTGACTTGAAGATTGAAAGTCACTTAGAAATTGGATTGGCCTTTTGCTTGGATCAACTTCAATGTGCCAACTAATAAGACAAGCCATGCTTGAATCTCTAGAAACGAGTCAAACCTAGATTGAATCAAACTAGCTTGTGTTTGAATTGAAATGAATGTGCATATATTGTTTGTATGGTCGACTAAAGATTCTCTTAGAAAATTAACTAATATCAAATCAGATTTTGACTCAGATCATGGTCAAATCAATATAATGAGCTTTGTCGAACTCAATTTGAGGATCACGCTAACTTGTAGCCAAGCTTAGCTCTGCTTGAGTTGGATTTGCTTAGATCAGTTCATTCACTATCCTTCAAATAGCAAAAGTTGAATATTTAAATTCAATATTTATTTTTCTCATGCATTATCAATAAATTAAGTATGGCATTTTTTCACTCTCGATGTTTCCCATGTATATTTTAGCTTTTCGTTTAACTTTCAGAGCTGACCATGCCCAAATCCGTGTTTCTGTTGTGTAGCCCAACTGCATCATACTGGCAATTTCTCCTGCCAATCAAGATATAGCAACATCTGATGCAATGAAAATTTCAAGGGAAGTCGATCCGACAGGTGAGAATGTAGTGATATTGTGCGAAACTTTATTTTTTTTTTTTTGCAAACATTTTCTTGTTCATCTTTTTTGATAAGTAAATGGACGAACAGAAGTTCTGAATATACCATATTCTTTTTATCACGACCATGACTAGGTGAAAGGACTTTCGGGGTTCTTACAAAGTTAGACTTAATGGATCAAGGAACTAATGCTCTTGATGTAAGTTCATGATAAATTCTTTCTGATTTTCATACCTTTGTAGCTGGCTGAATAGATTGATCATCAGATGTCTGATTGTTGAATTCCTTCATTTTTAGTTGTCATTTCCACAATAAGAAACATGTCAAACATTTCATTAACTCTTTGCAATGGGTTATTTTAGCCCCCAAAGTATGTACCAGTGCCAATTTAGTCCCCAAACTCTTTTAATAAGGGTTTGCATAGTTCCCATAGAGAACTATTTTGACACCAAATTATAGAATTTATGGAGTGATTTGGTACTGTAATAAATCCTGGGACTGAAATGATGTAAACAGGAGGGATTATTTTGACATTTTGTTCTTTCCACAATTGAGTACTATGATATACATTTTTCTTTCCAAACAATTGAGTAGTGCTAACAATGTTGAGGATGATTTTGATGATAACAAGCATTTATCGTCTGATTTTATTGTTTTTTACTTTTTAAGGTTCTTGAGGGAAGGGCTTACAGGTTACAACATCCTTGGGTTGGAGTTGTCAACCGTTCTCAAGCTGACATTAATAGAAATGCTGACATGATTGCTGCCAGGAGAAGGGAAAGAGAGTACTTCGCTACGAGTCCTGACTATTCCCACTTGGCAAGCAAAATGGGATCTGAATACCTTGCTACTCTTCTTTCTCTGGTAAGAAAAAATTGTAATGTTATCAACTTTTACTTGTATTTGTATTGGAGTATCTGAAGTGTCCATTTCTGAAATATTTCTATGCTTTCAGCATTTAGAATCTGTGATCAGAGCACAAATTCCAAGTATCACTTCTTTAATTAATAAGACCGCAGAAGAACTTGAGGCAGAAATGGAGCGTATTGGTAGGCCCGTTGCTGTTGATGAAGGGGTAATATATAAGCTCTATTCATCATTTACATACATGTCACTCAATTCCTATGTATTTTCATATCTAAATTCTAAACTTTGGCGTTTACATTTATGCCACCTAAATCTTTCATGCATAAAAAAATACCACTATTTTGACTTTAAAACGGTGAAATACACCTGTTTCATGCATGGATAAGGTGGTTTGTATGCAAAAATTGATTTTTAGATGTTAGATATGTAAATACATAAGAATTGAGTGGCATGTATGTAAATATTCCTTTAAAGTTTTTTGTGGTTTCTTTTTAGTTATAGAGGTCACTCCTATGATTTTCAGGCTAAGCTTTACACGATATTGGAACTTTGTCGATCATTTGATCGAATATTCAAAGAGCATCTTGATGGAGGGTAAAATCCTATCCTTTCTTTCTCCGTTTAATTAGCTTGCAATTTCCCATTGCCCCCAGGAAATAAATATATATTATGTTTATTATATAATTTGTCAGGGATTTGATGCAATTTTGTTGTAGATCATTGGATTTGATGCAATATTTCCTGCTGTCTAATGAATTAGATTGTTTATTTTTCTTTGATCTATACTGTAAATGAGAATTGTTTTCGAGCAGGAGACCTGGTGGTGAGAGAATATATGGAGTTTTTGATAATCAACTCCCAGCCGCCCTTCGGAAACTTCCGATTGATAGACATATTTCTATCCAAAATGTGAAGAAGATTGTCTCTGAAGCAGATGGTTATCAGCCTCATCTGATTGCTCCAGAGAAGGGTTATCGTCGGCTCATCGAAGTAGCTATTGGTCATTTCAAAGGTCCAGCTGAAGCTTCAGTTGATGCTGTAAGATCCGTTCCCTTAAAATTTTCAAATGGATTAATGATAACTTGATTGTCAACCTTTATTTGCAGGCTTAGTTATAATGATATTAAAAGTTATATTTTATAAAATTGTGGTCTGGTTAGCGTCTTATATTTATTCAACTGTTTAGAAGTATTGATAGCCAAAGTTGATGTAGCAGGATGAGATTTTGATAAAAGATGAATGATACAATTAAACTAACAGAATAAGAAATATTTATATCATTTGAATGGTAGGACTAGCATTAGTTGAAGATGAAACAGAAAAAAATAAGAAAGAAAATTGGTTATTTAGAGGGATAGAAAAAATTAATGTCAAGGAGGTAGAACAAAAGGATATGACAAAAAAAATATATGAATATAAGTTTGTGAAAGATTAAAAAAAGGTTTAAATTCTTGGAGCATTTACATACATAGCACGCAATTCTTTTGGATTTACATATCTCACACCTAAATCTTCATGTTTACCCACATACCACTCATTTCTTTATCACATCAAATCTACCACTAATTATTAATGTTCACAACTCAAATCCATCTTTTCATGCATAGTTAAAGTGGTGTTCAGGAGAATCTCAAAGTTTCGGTGTCAGATATGTAAATACATGAGAATTCTGTGTTATGATATAAATATCCCTAATATCATATGCATCAGTTAACATGAGTGTACAGAATACAAAGTTTATACGGACTTGTCTAAATTTATATTGATGAAATATTGCAGGTACACCATATTTTGAAGGAAATAGTGCGGAAGTCAATTGGGGAGGCTGAGGTAAAAGCTTCAACAATGCATATTCTACAAATTAAACCAAGAAACTTACATACATACCGCACAATTATCTATTTGCATATATAACACCTAAAGTTTAATATTTACCTTTATAACAATTTGGAATTAAAAAGCTATGTATGAAAAGTTTTGAATGATGCATGTTAATAATCTATCATTTTTAACAACCAATTCTGAATGAATGTCCCTCACCACCAGGATCTAAGGAGATTCCCCNCATATATAACACCTAAAGTTTAATATTTACCTTTATAACAATTTGGAATTAAAAAGCTATGTATGAAAAGTTGTATTTCATTTTTAAAAAGTTTATGATTATATATATATATATATATATATGTCAAAGGTTTGAATGATGCATGTTAATAATCCACCATTTTTAACAACCAATTCTGAATGAATGTCCCTCAACATCAGGATCTAAGGAGATTCCCTACTTTAAAGGCTGAACTTGCAGCTGCCTCTTTTGAAGCCCTGGAAAGATTTCGTGAGGAGAGCAAGAAAACCACACTGCGACTGGTTGACATGGAATCAGCATATCTAACTGTTGAGTTCTTCAGAAAGCTTCCACAAGAGGTGGAGAAAGGAGGAAATTCCACCGCAGCCTCCACCGTCAAAGGAGGCAATCCCGCCGCAGCTGCTGCCTCCACCGTTGATCGGTNCATCAAAGGAGGCAATCCCGCCGCAGCCGCGGCCTCCACCGTTGATCGGTATGGCGAGGGTTATTACAGGTAGGGGTTTGATTTCATTGGTCAAAACAAAAAAAAATATATATATATCAATTTAAACCGAGCTCATTTGATTTATTCAGTTTGGTTTTAAATTAACGATTTGTTCTGTTTCTGATTTTTGGAATCGGTTTTAATATTCAGCAAATCAAGAAACCGAAAAAATGGATAATATTAAGATTAGAAAACTAAATTCATTAAAAAAATATATAATTCCAGCATATGACGTTTATTTTAGTTTAGTTGGAATTGTTTACTTTTAAAGACATCCTCAGGAGATAATAGAAGAAAACTAAATTTTACTTTTGAAATATAAACTTAAATATTTAAGTATTTCAGTTTGGCATACAACCAAATGCTGAACTTCGATTTGCTCCAAGCCGGACCGACTAAACATAATTACATTTGGGTTCGATTTGTGCGGATTTTCGCAAAATTTTAATCGGTTCAGTTCTTTAAATTTTGAATTTTGGTCTCATTAGGATTGATCCATCCAAATTAACCATATGCACATCTCTATTTACAGGAGAATTGCATCCAACGTTTCATCCTACATTTCCATGGTGATGGAGACGCTCAAAATCTCCATTCCAAAATCAGTCGTTTATTGCCAAGTTAGAGAGTCGAAGCTCTCTCTGCTCAATCACTTCTACACACAAATTGGGAGAAAGGAGGTCTCTTTTCCACAACATAACTTTCTTGTTCTCTCCTTCCTTTCCTGCTGAGTTTTTTTCTATTGTTTCATTGACATCTGTGCTGTTCAGGGAAAGGATCTTGGGAAGCTTTTGGATGAAGATCCGGCATTAATGGAGCAGAGGCAGCAGATGGCTAAGAAATTGGAGCTCTACAGAGCTGCAAGGCAGGAGATTGAGAGTGTAGCGTGGTCCAGATGAGTGCTCAGATATGGTGTCCAGTATATTAAAACACTGATGGCGAAGGTATGGGGAGATATTTATAATAAACTTTCTCCTTATGGAATGTATAGTTTGCAACAAAATTAGATTTTTTACGAGTTATAAGGCTGATCAGGTGATCATGTCATAGGGCAGTTTGTATAATAAGTAAATAAAGAACTAATTGATTTAAAATTCGTCTTTAGATGGTGGTAAAGAAAGGAGCTTTGTAAAATTTTTATTTGCGAGTTCGTTCAGTATCATAAAAATTGATTTGATGTATATTCAAAAAGAAGGATGTGTCAAAAATATGTTGATGTTATTAAATATGGATGATGGAGCGCCAATTTGTATTAAGGCTGTGAAGCTATCGAAGAGTTTTTAATTATAGTGAATTTAGTTCAAAGCTTTAATGTATATTAAGTAAGAAAGATGTACTTTAAAAATATGTTATATATATATATATATATATAGACACACACACACATATATAAAATGAGTGTCAACTTGTATTAAAAAGTTGTAAATTTTTTTTATCATAAATGTTTAGGTACAAATTATGATTGAGAATCCGTTTGAGGTAGCTACAACTTATTAAAAAACTGTTGTGAAATTACGAAAGAATAATATGATATTACAAAAAGCTGCGATGACTTACATTTCTTTTTTTTTTTTAAATCAGACAACAGTTAGAAAGCTCTCAACACACCAAGCCATGAGTGGTGGTAAAATACTTGTTTCAGTAGTAGCTTTTTTGAAGAAACTGCCAAAATACAATTTACTCAAACCGTCAAATTAGTGGTACAGTGCCACACTGCTGCGCCAAATAGTTTCTAGCATGGGCTGGTATAATTTTTGCAATTATATATATTGGCTCTAACCTTTTTCATTGTTCTACTTATGATACATTTTCTAAGAAAAATGAAATTTTAAAATAATCGTAGAAAATAATTCTTTGATTTGAAAGTTTTAGCTATTTTAAACTTATTACAGAATCTTATAAAGAAGAAAAAAATGTCAGGTGATGAGAAGAATTTGTAGAGATTTAAAAAGGTGAAATTATAAAATAATAATAAAGCTAATAATGCAACATGGACTGTCTCAGGCACTAGACTAGAGCATTAAGCAAATTTTGTTAACTTGGATCAAAGGAATGAAAATTGTCCGTTTGATCTGACCCATTAGTTGGATGAACATTTGAGCTCCCCTTCGAGTTTAATTTAAGCCAACAAATATGCAACAAAAATAATAAATAAGCTCTAGTTTTACCAAATTGATATATTTTTTACATATTAATCCAATCAATCCTCATGTTTTATAATTTATTATTATTATTATTATTATTTAAGAAACTTTAGATGAATTGCAGGAAGAGATGGCTAAAGAGAATTCATGCATTTTTCATATATTATATTAAAAAAATAATTACTATTAATTTTCAAGATAAATATATATTTTGATGTCTAGTTTAATAAAACAATACCACTAAATTTAAAGCACAAATACAAAAGAATTGTGGTATTTACGCAAATCCCTCTAAATTTTGGTTGGCAAATGCAAGAAAAACATAATCGATAAGATAGAATTTATCATCAATAGAAATGTTCTACAAAATAAATAAAGCTTGTAGCAGAAAAATTACTTTTTTATAATTTTCTTAGAACAATAAATCACTGNAGAGAATTCATGCATTTTTCATATATTATATTAAAAAAATAATTACTATTAATTTTCAAGATAAATATATATATATACATTGATGTCTAGTTTAATAAAATTATACCACTAAAATTAAAGCACAAATACAAAAGAATTGTGGTATTTACGCAAATCCCTCTAAATCTTGGTTGGCACATGCAAGAAAAACATAATCGAAAAAGATAGAATTTATCATCAATAGAAATGTTCTACAAAATAAATAAAGCTTGAAGCAAAAAAATTACTTTCTATAATTTTCTTAGAACAATAAATCACTGATAACTTCCTCCTGAACATACAATAAATTTGGAGAAAAAAAAACCACATACACACGCTCACACACAAAATACCTGTTCTGAGGCTAGTTTAAGTTGGGACATTTACATACAATACCACAAAATTCTTATGTATTTACTGATCTAACACCCAAAGTTCAATATGCATCTTTTTACGCATGTGTTTATAACACCAAGGTGTTATACATGTAAATAACAAACGTTGTCTTAGATATGTAAATCTGTAAGAACTGTATGGTACGTATAAAAACAACTAAAAACAGCAATTATCAAGTATAGAATTCCAAAGTCCTTCAACTATTTTTAGCAGTACTCCTGAAAGCTTTTTTAAGAATTTGAGAAGAAGAAAAAGTAAATCAGAGTGCATCGTATATAGACCAACAGAGCAAAGNTTTCTTTGGTAAAAAAAAAAAAAAAAAAAACAAATTAAACCGAGCTCATTTGATTTATTCAGTTTGGTTTTAAATCAACGATTTGTTCTGTTTCTGATTTTTGGAATCGGTTTTAATATTCATTAAATCAAGAAACCGAAAAAATGGATAATATTAAGATTAGAAAACTAAATTCATTAAAAAAAAATATAATTCCAGCATATGACATTCATTTTAGTTTAGTAGGAATTGTTTATTTTTAAAGATATCCTCAGGAGATCATAGAAGAAAAATAAAATTTTAATTTTGAAATATAAACTTAAATATTTAAGTATTTCAGTTTGGCATACAACCAAATGCTAAACTTCCATTTGCTCCAAGCCGGACCGACTAAACATAATTACATTTCCGTTCGATTTGTGCGGATTTTAGCAAAATTTTAATCGGTTCAGTTCTTTAAATTTTGAATTTTGGTCTCATTAGGTTTGATCCATCCAAATTAACCATATGCACATCTCTATTTACAGGAGAATTGCATCCAACGTTTCATCCTACATTTCCATGGTGATGGAGACGCTCAAAATCTCCATTCCAAAATCAGTCGTTTATTGCCAAGTTAGAGAGTCGAAGCTCTCTCTGCTCAATCACTTCTACACACAAATTGGGAGAAAGGAGGTCTCTTTTCCAGAACATAACTTTCTTTTTCTCTCCTTCCTTTCCTGCTGAGTTTTTTTCTGTTTTTTCATTGACATCTGTGCTGTTCAGGGAAAGGACCTTGGGAAGCTTTTGGATGAAGATCCGGCATTAATGGAGCAGAGGCAGCAGATGGCTAAGAAATTGGAGCTCTACAGAGCTGCAAGGCAGGAGATTGAGAGTGTGGCGTGGTCCAGATGAGTGCTCGGATATGGTGTCCAGTGTATTAAAACACTGATGGCGAAGGTATGGGGAGATATGGAATGTATAGTTTGCAACAAAATTAGATTTTTTAGGAGTTATAAGGCTGATCAGGTGATCATGTCATAGGGCAGTTTGTGTAATAAGTGAATAAAGAACTAATTGATTTAAAAATTGTCTTTAGATAGTGGTGGAAAAGCATGGTGGTAAAGAAAGGAGCTTTGTAAAATTTTTATTTGCGGCGAGTTCGTTCAGTATCATAAAAATTGATTTGATGTATATTCAAAAAGAAAGATGTGTCAAAAATATGTTGATGTTATTAAATATGGGTGATGGAGCGCCAATTTTTATTAAGGCTGTGAAGCTATCGAAGAGTTTTTAATTATAGTGAATTTAGTTCAAAGCTTTAATGAGTGTCAACTTGCTTGTATTAAAAAGTTGTAAATTTTTTTAATCATAAATGTTTAGGTACAAATTATGATTAAGACTTCATTTGATGCGGTTATTAAGAAGCTGTTGTGAAATTATGAAAGAATAATATGATATTACAAAAGATGCAGTGATTATTATAATTTTTTTTTTTTTAAATCAGACTGCAGTTATAAAGTTCCCACCGTATTTAGTCAGGATGATAAAATGATTATTTCAACAATAACTTTTTGAAAAAACTGTCAAAATAGAAACAGTCAAATTAATTGTACGGTGCCGCACCGCTGCGTCAAATAAAGTCTAAGCCTCATGTTTTCTGGCATGGGCTAATATAATTTTTCCAATAATATATATTGGCTCTTAACATTTTTCATTGATCTACTTATGATGCATTTTCTAAGAAAAATGAAATTTTAAAGTAACCGTAGAAAATAATTCTTTGATTTGAAAGTTTTAGCTATTTTAAACTTATTATAGAAACTAATAAAGAAGAAAAATATGTCGGGTGATGAGAAGAATTTGTAGAGATTTAAAAAGGAAAAATTATAAAATGATAATAAAGCTAATAATGCAATATGAACTGTCTCACGCACTAAACTTGAGCATTAAGCAAATTTTGTTAACTTGGATCAAAGGAATGAAAATTGTCCGTTTGATCTGACCCATTAGTTGGACTGAACATTTGAGCTCCCCTTCTAGTTTAATTTAAGCCAACTAATATGCAACAAAAATAATATAAAAGCTCTAGTTTTACCAAATGGATATATTTTTTAGATATTAATCCAATCAATCCTCAAGTTTTATAATTTATTATTATTATTATTATTTAAGAAACTTCAGATGAATTGCAGGAAGAGATGGCTAGAGAGAATTCATGCATTTTTCATATATTATATTAAAAAAATAATTACTATTAATTTTCAAGATAAATATATATTTTGATGTCTAGTTTAATAAAACAATACCACTAAATTTAAAGCACAAATACAAAAGAATTGTGGTATTTACGCAAATCCCTCTAAATTTTGGTTGGCAAATGCAAGAAAAACATAATCGATAAGATAGAATTTATCATCAATAGAAATGTTCTACAAAATAAATAAAGCTTGTAGCAGAAAAATTACTTTTTTATAATTTTCTTAGAACAATAAATCACTGATAACTTCCTCCTGAACATACAATAAATTTGAAGCAAAAAAAAAAAAAAAAAACACATACACGCACGCGTGCACGCGCGCAAAATACCTGTTCTGAGGCTAATTTAAGTTGGGACATTTACATACAATACCACAAAATTCTTATGTATTTACTGATCTAACACCCAAAGTTCAATATTCACCTTTTTACGCATGTGTTTACAACACCAAGGTGTTATACATGTAAATAACAAACGTTGTCTTAGATATGTAAATCTGTAAGAATTGTATGGTATATAAAAACAACTAAAAACAGCAATTATCAAGTATAGAATTCCAAAATCCTTCAACAACCTTTTAGCAGTACTCCTGAAAGCGNAAAAGAAAAAAAAAAAAAAAAAAAAAAAAAAAAAAAAAAAACCAGAGTTTTTATTTAAAACCTGAAGGAGGGGCACTAAGACATCTCACGGAATCTGGCAATGGCCTTCTTCTGAATGATTGTCTTGTAGCTGTCCCCAGGCTTAGCCTCCAAGGCATTATCCACAACTTTCCTCTGCTGGCTCCCCAATCCAGCTCTATCGTCCACAGCTCTGGCTTGAACGGGCTCTTTAATGCCGCTAGCATCTTTTCCAAGTCCCTAGATGTTTTTATTCAATGTGCCAAACAAAGAAGAATAGTTCAAACAAATGAGAAATACATAAAAGTTTGCATCCTTCACCGTTTTTAATAAAGGTAAATTTACATGCTACCACTAAATTTCTATACATATTTACATGGCTAACAACTATAGTTCAGTTTTGGATGAGGATACAACCATACCAGTGCACGAAAAAAGTTTATTTCGCTTTTTAAAGGTCAAAATGGTGGTCTTTTTTATGTGATGTGTAAATAGGAAGGAATTGGGTGGTATGTATGTAAATGTATTAACAACAGGATCAGCATAAACTAATCTTAGCCTCAGCAACTGGACATCACAGATGAAAACTCTTATGGTATTAAGATTTGATCATCAACATTCAATGAAAAGACTGTTGTGTCCACAACTACCATGCCACAGTGAGCTTTTAATGGAAGCTGGTCTATGGAGGTGGGACACTGTCTCCCTGTTTCCCCCATTTTCGGATTAACATTTCTTACCTAAAATGCCACCCAATGCCCCTAATCCCATCACACCCTCACTTAAACAAGAACATAATGAACCCTAAGGCCAAATCCTCTCAAAACACATATGGGAATCAATAGATGCATCAAGGAACTCATTTAGGCTTTAGTAATCCATACTTCCCATCTCCATCCCCAAAAAATGTTATGGGTTCAGCTAATTCACCTCGTCTGTCTCTCCCTCCCTCAATTTTAGTATCACTTCAAAGCAGAACAGTTCATAATATGAGAAAAATCAAAGTAGAGAAAACAGTTAAGATTGGCACAAGTTTGGCCCAACGGAGCTCTTTCGTTTATAGCATGATATTGCAAGCCACTACATACATACATGCCTTTTAAGACTGATGAATAATACAGCAAGATTTTGCAGGTATTGGCAATTCTCACTCTAATCCACGTAACCGGAAACTTATGTTTATCTTTCAAGTAATGTCAAAAAGGTCAATTGACTGTTTATAAAGTTTATAAAAATTTCAAATTACTCCTAACTTTTAAAATTCAAATTGAAATAGTACTCCATGAGAACTATTTCAACCCATATTAAAAAAGTGATGACTAAATTGAAATATTTATAGACCATGCGATTAAAATGACCAATTGCAAAGAGCAAGGAGACTATTTTGACACTTTTCTCTTTATCTTTTTAACTAGATATTGAGCATGGACCCTCCAAAATCAAAAGCACAATGGGTTTATCTAGATCAGCATAATTGAAATTTTGAAATTATTAAAATTTAACATTTTCACAATGATTTTTCATTGCCATAAGTTTCTGAGGTAAATTAAAAGTCAAAGGCAACAATACGAAAGATAAATAATAATGCAGTTTACGAAATCAAAACCATTGGTGATATTCTAAATATGAGTTTGGATATGCATGGTCATTCCAATTCATTTAGCTTAAGATATAAATCCATAGATCCTAATGCGTCATATTTACACTAAGAAAACAATTCAGTTCTTGGACAGATACAAAGTAAACTTTCACAGTGACATCTTCAAAAAAACACCAAATAATGTTTCTTAGCACTCATTTGGTTGGTCGAAGTTAGAAAAATAATTTCCAAAAACAATAACTCTCTTCGTTTGGTTAGATGGAATGTAATTGAAAACAATTACCAGTTTCAAACTCTAAAAACAACTTCAAAACCCCTCAAAATGATAATTTCATTTTTCATATGCGAAATGATTGAAATTTAAATCTGAATTTTCCAAAATATTTTTTTTCCTGCAAGCAACCAGTTGAGCCCTTCAAGTAAACAAAGATGAATGCACTCACTTTGGATTGAAAAACAGGCGAATGGAGGATAAAAAAATGCACCAGATGTTGCAACAATCCTAATAAAGAAAGGAAGATTTACATAAAGACCGCTCAATTCCAATGTATTTACATATCCAACAACTCAACTTCATGAAAAGGTGTATTTCACCTTTTAAAAGCTAAAATAGTGGTATTTTTTATGTGATATGAAAGATTTGGGTGAAAATGTAAAAGGTAAAGTTTAGGTCTATGAATATATAGGAATTGGGTGGTATGTATGTAAATGCCCCATAAATAAAAAAACCGCCACATTTACAATCACGGGTAAGTTATAACATTTCCCTACTATCAAACAAAACCAAAATAAAAGCAAAAAAGGAATACTAATTTACAAAAAAAATGAGAAGGTAGAAAGTACCAATCCTTCCTGCCAACCCATGTTGCGAAGCATTCGATTCCCAACATTGTTCTCGTCAATCATGCGATCCGCAGTAATCACCTCATAGCTTGGTAGTTCACGCAAAGGATGCTCTCCACCCACTCCTGGGGGAAAAGGCATTGCTCCCATGTCCGCCAAATGGCCTTTCCGAGATGAATTCTCACAATCTTGACAAACAAATGAATTTCTCACGAAGTTATTAAAAATCCAACAAATACCTTTTAAGCTACCAACCAGTGAATTTGGCCTAGCCTAATTCTTACATACTATAAAGTACAGGCATTTACATACATACGATCCAATTCTTATGTAATTACATATCTGGCATCTAAACCTTAATTATTACATTTAAACCACCCAAATCTTCCATATCACATAAAAAATACAGCCATTTTAAAAATTAAAAAGTGAAAGACACCTTTTCATGCATAGGGAAGGTAGCATGTATGTAAAAATTGAAGTTTAGGTGTTAGATACGTAAACAAAAAATAAGTAGTGTGTTGTAAATACTCCTAAAGCATATGAGCAATAAAATGCATGAATAAAGATGAGATTTCCAACAGAAGAATCAAATATATACATTCATCATTAAATTAGTTGCCTATTTGCCTGATCCGTGCATACCTATAATAAACTCAAAGTAACTACAATGGTTAATAAATACTAATACATTGCGATATTCACATTAATTGATAGTTTGCATTTATAATGAAAATTGCTAACCCTTACTCGAATCCCCAAGCTCGTCAGATAAATCATCACCAAAAGACGATCCATATCGGCTTCTCCTCTCAGCTGCCCGATCTCTGTAAACAATTTGAGGCAGATTAGTTTGCACAGGGGTCTCCGAAAATCTTCGTTTGCCACTCCCCGCTACCACAGGTGCGGGCGTGTACGAACTCAATGCGGATGCATCCGTCTTAAATGGTGTAATTGTCGATGCGGACTCAGTATTTCGCAAAGGAATCCTCTCAGCAGCCGCAGAGGAAGGTGGCGAAAGAGTAGCAGCACCAAAACCTGANAAATCATCACCAAAAGACGATCCATATCGGCTTCTCCTCTCAGCTGCCCGATCTCTGTAAACAATTTGAGGCGGATTAGTTTGCACAGGGGTCTCCGAAAATCTTCGTTTGCCACTCCCCGCTACCACAGGTGTGGGCGTGTACGAACTCAATGCAGATGCATCCGTCTTAAATGGTGTAATTGTCGATGCGGACTCAGTATTTCCCAAAGGAATCCTCTCAGCACCCGCAGAGGAAGGTGGCGAAAGAGTAACAGCACCCAAACCTGCGGATCCTGAAAATGTTGTGTCAGCTCTTATCACACCTCTTCCAGATCCTCTGATGACACCCATTATGGCTCCACTGGAACTATTACTAGCAGGCCTCGGCTTGACCGGAGAATCTATGGCAACACTAGAGATACTCGAAGCCTCTTTTAAAGAAAAAGAATTTATTTTTGACTTTGTTTTCCCGGCATATGAACTACTCTGTTTATCATCTGTTAACCCAGGCTGTTCGTTGTCTTCAAGAACGATTCGAGCAGCCTGGCCCTCACTATTTCGCTGTTTCCAGATTGCGAGAACATTATTCATCTTCTTTTTGCTGGCAAGAAGATTGTTCTTAGATGCCAACTTAATTTCTTTTTGCTTTTCCTTTTCCTTCTTCTCCGCGGCGAGAGCAGCAGAAGCAGCAGCATGCACCGCATCAGGTAATGAGGTGGTTTCATTTGACTTTATGGTGGATGCAGGGGCAGATATTACAACTTTTTTAATGTTGGTGTTATTCAATGCCTTTGTAGTTTCAGATGTTGATTCTCCGGAAGTCTTACCATTGCCTTGGTTAGCCCAAGGAACATACTGCTGACTTTGATGATCATATGAATACCAAATTCCATTATTACCATCATAATAAAGGCCTGCGTAAATAGAAAAAAAATAGATGAATAAAAATACGAAAAAGATGACTTTATTTATCAAGAGATGACAATGGGGCAAACTGGGAATACAAAACAAAACTAACCGGTATTTCCGTCATAGTAAAATCCAGATGATGCATCATAGTAGTAACCAGATTTCTCATCCCAAACAAAACCAGCCTGCGGAGCTGAAGCACCCATTTGAGATTCTGTAGCTCCATTTTGCTCGGACGCAGAAGCAGTGGACTGCTGTTTATCATCAGGATTATATTCTTTAGGTGCCCAACCAACAGCATCATACTGAAAGATGAAGACAAACAATTTTTAGCACTCAAAAATTAGTATTTCAACCAGACAATTCAGAACCTATGGTGGTTGCAAAATAGGAATGTAAGCACCAGAGTTCAACTTCTGTATCAAAACATTAGCCCATTTAAATAGGATCATGCACCTAAAATAATAATAACAAGAAAAAAAAATAATGATAACAACAACAACAATAATAATAATAATGAGATCTACATACATAGAACTAAATTCCTATGTATTTACATATATAACACTCAAACTACCTAACCATCAAAAGGAATATTTCACTTTAAAAGGTACTTGAAATCTTGAAACTTGATGATGTTGCAGAGAAAAAACATCAAGGTGACTTTAGAGCATTCAAAAGAAAGAATATCAGAGAAGACCATAACAAAGAGAGATGCTAAATCTAAGCCATAAATATGATCTTTTTTCTAGGAGTAATTAAAGGGGAAATTATAAATAATTTTATAGAATTATATATACTTGGATTGAAATAAATATGGCTTAATCGAAGCAAACTTGAGGTAAGCAGAACTTATTTGCTTCTTCTCGTTTTAAACCTCAAACTTAAAAGGCATGGGATTTTGAGCAGTGGAGGCCATGCCCACATACTTGACAAGGAGAATAATTTATATTCAATATAATTTAAGGAAGCTCATATTCTGTAAAGCTCAGAAGACAAGCACGAGATCACTGTGGGATGAATAAGAATGTTATAAGTACAGTGATTATGAAAATAGGGAAGAAAACATTTTCTAAGGAGCCGTTAAGTGTTAAGGATCACTTCTTATTTCCATTTTTTGTTTATATTTCAATATGAAATAAGAATATGTTTGGTTTTAATATTATTATTTATTGAATATTGCATAGATAAAATTATTTTAAATTTTGGAAGATGGTGATGCTGACACGACCAGAAGTGTTGGTGGACCAAACAAAGAGGTTCACAACTTCGATGTAGGTTAGCATGGGCGGGGAGGATGGATAGTAGTGGGCAAAGGGTTGATTGGTAGCGGAGGCAGATTTCATGGGCTAAGAACTAGGTTGGCTGCTGATGGGGAATCAACAAGCATCAGGTCAACCAACCGTGGACACGCGTTTGGCTGGCATGGTTTATGAGGTTAAGTGGTTAATTATTCACTCTTTAAAAGCAATGAAAACAACTAAAAGTTTTTTAGTGTCTTTAGAAAATAGCTTAAACTGTATTTCAACAAAAAAAAAATAATAATAAATTTATCAAACTTTTTTGCAAAAACAGAGTACAGAAAAAAAAAGTGACACCAAACATGCCCGTAGTTTTCATACAAATTTACTTTTAGATTTAAGCTATATCAAAATTTTGAGAAGAAACAGATGGGTGGAAACTACTGGTTAAACCAAAAAAATTACAAGAGTAGAAAAACCAAAAAGATAGAATTTCATGATCAGCACTACCAGGATGAAAATGTCAACTTATTCAAACTTGATATCAGTTACCAACCTGAAGTACTTGAAAATTATATCATCATCCGTTTGGCATAAATAAATGACATTAAAATAAATGAAAAACCCAACTGGTTAATGCTTTAAAAGAACCTGTTGAGCAAATGTTGCTGC
Organism: Phalaenopsis hybrid cultivar; assembly: GCA_002079205.1. Taxonomy (NCBI): domain Eukaryota; kingdom Viridiplantae; phylum Streptophyta; class Magnoliopsida; order Asparagales; family Orchidaceae; genus Phalaenopsis; species Phalaenopsis hybrid cultivar. The sequence goes on along the minus strand of JXCR01140008.1, from coordinate 238,750 downwards.
CTCAATTGCAGCTGCAGCTAGACTGCTCGATTGTGGAGCACCAGATGAAGGACCATGAATGCTTTTTGCATAAGCTACACGTAATATTTGTCCATTCTTTTCAAGGGTTAATCCATTAGTTGCTTCTAGAGCTTTTGTGGCATCTTCCACCTGATACCGATGGCAAAGTAAGAATGCCAATGAGTTTGAAGTCAAGTTAATGGTGTATCTATTCTGTATGAACATTACCGAATGAAAATGTAAAAACGCAAATCCTCTGGAGACATGGGTAAATTTGTCCCGAACAAGGCGTAGATCCTAAATAAAGTTAAAAGGTAAGAACCTAAACAACGAAAAAGAAAAACATTAGCTTAATTCATTATACAATTACTACTTTTATAGGAGCATGCTTAGAAAACTCGTAGCGAAGCATTTCTTCATCAGCATTATCGTCTAGTCCACGGACAACTAAAACATGAGTTGGGCCTGCAAACAGATTCCAGATAAACCAGTGAAGATTTAATTTGTAATAAGAAAATAGACTGCAAAATAAACAAAAAAATACCAGCATCTGATCCTTTTCTCCCTAGCAATGCTGGAGGCGTCATATCAGCCGGAGGAGCATCATCAGTACGAGGCTCATTGCACTAATCGTAGAAGAATCCGAGATTGAATAAGAATGTAAAAAAAAAAAGACAAATATAATGTTTCTACTCAAGCAAAAGTAAACTATTCACCAAGAAACCTATAAGTATGAATGATTATTTACTAATCAAAATGTTTGCAAAAATGATGCAGAATCCCAATATGTTCATGTTGTATAGTAAGATTCATTGTCAACAAGCCTCAATAATGAAACCATAAACATTTCTAACCAATAAGTTAAAGAATAGGACACAAAATATACATGGCCCTATACATATTTTATATCACATATCACTAAAAACCCTATACATAAATAGTTGCAAGGTTCTTGAGTTCAAAAATCATACAGAGAACAGAGCATTTGTCTAAAACAATAGTTAGAGCTGTAATTGGTTGAAAGTATGACACCATCGAAATAAAAGCATTTATCATAAACTCCTGAACATTATTCGAATTTGAAAATTCTATATAATTACACAAACCTCCAAATTAATATGTAACTCGCATTTTCCATTCAAATAATCAAAAGGTCAAAACTTTGCATACAGAAATCTTCCAAAAGAAACGCGCTCTGGTGTTTGATACCAAGATAAATAAATAGAAATCCTTTCACCGTATAAAAAAAGATGGATTACTACAAGATATGCAACAAAAAATCCAAATTTACAATAATTTAGGTTTACTTCATCTACTCCAATAGCACAAATCAAACATAAGTTAGAACAACAAAACATATTGCCACAGAACCAATAACATATTGAATGAACCAACAAGAGGAGATAACAGAATTTACTATAAGAATAACGTTCTAAGCTATATCTATCATCAATGTATTTGTCATGCCTTCTTTGGCATTCGGCTGACCTAAAGTTACGTAAAAGTGGAAAGAGATTTATAAAGATATATTGTCGTTAAGTTTATCCAACAGTTATATTTTCAGTTATGTTTTCCCATAATTCGTTCATCATGTTGCTTCAACTAGTAATAATCTTACATAAATTGTAATAATAATCTTACATACATTGTAAGCTTACAACTTGGCAGGCAATAAGAAAAATAAAATAAAATATCCATACATCAAAACCAAAGCATATTGCTGGAGCAGATAAAAAAAAAAGGGGCAGCAAAGGAAACAAATCAATGCTGAAAGCAAAAGGCAAACCTGAAAACAAGATGTTCGGCGCGCAAAATTTACACAACCACAAATGGTGNAAGTTACGTAAAAGTGGAAAGAGATTTATAAAGATATATTGTCGTTAAGTTTATCCAACAGTTATATTTTCAATTATGTTTTCCCATAATTCGCTCATCATGTGGCTTCAACTAGTAATAATCTTACATAAATTGTAGTGATAATCTTACATACATTGTAAGCTTACAATTTGGCAGGCAATAAGAAAAAAAAAATTAAAATATCCATACATCAAAACCAAAGCATATTGCTGGAGCAGATAAAAAAAAAAGGGGGCAGCAAAGGAAACAAATCAATGCTGAATGCAAAAAGCAAACCTGAAAACAAGATGTTCGGCGCGCAAAATTTACACAACCACAAATGGTACAAATCCAATCGGATGGAGGAGCAGATCTGCTATATCCATAACCAGATTTTGCAACGGCTTCTTGGCGTAGAGCAGGTGCGCCCGCCCCCCCTGTTGGCTTACTACTGCAGCACAAATTCATCAGCACAAAGTACTGAAATTTCACTCCATTTTTCATTTTTTTCTTTACTTGTGCAGTGGTGATCAGAATGCTATTAATAGCAAAGATGCGGGTANCCCCCTGTTGGCTTACTACTGCAGCACAAATTCATCAGCACAAAGTACTGAAATTTCACTCCATTTTTCATTATTTTCTTTACTTGGCAAAGATGGGGGTCAAAATATCCAATATCAGGCAAAATTAAACAATTAATAGTAAATGCTAGTGAGAAAAAGTTATAAGCAATATTAAACATTCATATAGCCAACTCCATAAATTCACAAACTTTAACTTGATTTATAAAATACATATTTATAACTCCAAAAATCACTTTACAACTGAACATCTTTTTGGTTGATTTATTACATAAATCACCAACAACATATAATGTAGGACATGAAATTTAAGTATGACGTATAATTTGTAATTCATGTGAAAAATAATGGAAAATAAATTAGTGTTTTATGTGTTCTGAATTCCATTTACATTCCAGCGGGTAATTATTAAATAATGTCCACAAAAAACGGAAGCACTTCAACTGTATTGATGTCAAGCCACAACTAGTAACAAATTGGAAACCCAATAACTTCAGAATTCCATCACTCCAGCAAAAAATGCATGCCCTTTACAATATCACACAACCAGAATTGTTCACTTATAAATAAACCAACTATAAACCAACGAACTGTGCTCCTCTTTAACAATTCCTAAACAGAAATCATCCTACAATGTGCAGCTGTACAGTTTACCATTTTCAAAGCACTCTTCATGTATTGAACTCACAAATCTTTAGCAAAAATCAATTTTATGCAATTAACTCACCCAAATTCCATACACTAAAATACATTGTGCTGGGATTACTAATGAATTTCTGTTTTCTGATTATCGATAAAATTACAAGATAGCCCATTCCTAAAATACTTTTTATAGCATGTTGATAAAATAGCACAATTCTACGTACTGCTCCAAAGCATGGTGAATCGAGAGGAGACATGTATTTCATTGAAGTGAAGTGCACAGTATACAGAACATTTTTTTACATGAGATCGGAAGTAGCAGCAGCAGTATCAAATAAAAAACTGAATTAAATGTAAGTTGAAACCAAAAATGGGAAATCAACATAAGTAGAACACAATTCTTCTGTATCTACATATCCCACACCTAAACTTTCATATTTACATATATATCACTTTGGTGTTTAAAACCTATGCATAAAAAGGTGTATTTGACTTTGATAAAGTAGAAATACAATTAATGAGGTTCAGCTTTATAAATCCTTATCTTCATTTGTTCCTCCAAGTGTTGCATGAGCTGTTCTCTATTTTTTTTTAGCATAACTTCTATTCATGTTATCTTTAACATATCATCATTCATTCTTACGCTTTTTACATTAATCTTATCTCTTATGATTGAAATTTCTATCCTTGTAAATTTCCACACTTCCAAATCTATTTTGTGTTGACTTATCATCAATTGATAGATGCTACTACAACAATCTATTTAACACAAGCATTTTAAATTTAACCCTCATAATTTCTCATTCATCTTAACATTCTCATATATGTCACGCTTACTAGGCTACTATTGACTTTTATACCCTTCTTAGCTGCATTAAAAGTATAAGAAAGAAACAGAACAGCATTTTCCTTCAATCAAACATAAACACAATACATAAGATAGATGAGTGTAGACATAAGGGAAAGAAGATATTGGGGAGGCTATGAAATCAATATATGTATTCCTATTCCAACTATTTTATCCAATCCACACATTACTAACCTTAACCGCATAATTAAAACAATAACAACACGGTGCTATACATAATAATCCCATGGCATCATTTCATTTAACGGATATAGTGTGGTGTGTGTAGGTGCAGTGGGGAGAGGGGGCAAGTCTTAAAAAATTTTTAGTTCGTGCACAACAGATATGTTTATACCTGTACTCAAAAAAAAGCTTTCTTCCATCAATAGCAAGACCATTCTCTCCAATACCATCCATCATACTACATGCAGCTTCCTACATAAAAATAATTTAGAACATACACAGTTCATAATGTGGCTGTAGAAACTGTTAATGCACCAGTTCATACCACAGAGGGAAAGTCAATAAAGGCAAAACCACGAGAAACACCAGAATTGCGTTCTTTTATTACACGCACATGCCGAAGAGGTCCCCATTCAGCCTGAGAAACAAAGAAAAAAACTTTGCTGAAAAATATAAATATAAGGAACGAATTAAAGGAATTCTTTCTAGGCCAAAAGATCATACAAGCATTTGATACAAGTCTTCCTCAGTTGTCTTCTGGGATAAACCCTTTACAACAACTGTTGCTGATGGGGACTGCAATTTTAAATTTGTCCTAATATCAGCAGGTGATATCGGTAAAAAGGCAGTAGTATTAACATAGTAGAGAAGGATAACACTACCACAGATGAATTACTGAAGTGTTTCTCATCATGATCATAGTCCCATCGGTTCTCACTTCTTTCATAACGTCTGTCATCATATATGTCCTCTCTATAAGTACGACGTCCTCTAGGAGATCTAGATCTCGACCGATCATCACGTCCACGAGATCGAGAGTCATAGCGCCTATCATATGGGCTCTGACCTCTTTCCCAACTCAAACCTCGCTTTTCTCGTTCCAATTCACGAGAATCATGTCTTCGCCAACTACTTTCCCTTCTTCCTCTATCTTGATCAGACTCATATTCATACCGGCCAATATCATAATCTCTTTCCCTGCTATTTTCTCTACTTCCATAAGATCCCCGGTGCCTAAAATCATATTGGTCGCCAGCATCATCACGATCTCTAGTCCCCGTCCTAGCATGCCTTTCAAATGCATAGTCCCGATAACCATCCAAATCATGATAGTTATCCACAGGGCGATATCTATCATGAAACCGGTCAATTTCATGAAAGGAATCGATTTCATGATACTTTTTTGGATCATGGAAGTTATCAATGTCATGAAATGACGCAGGTCGTCTAGAATCTTTGTTGAGGCTATCTTCATCATCGAAGTTTCTCCTTCTAGATTGAGGCCACATGCCAGAAACTGGCACGGATGGATAAATATCCCGGTCAACCATCTGCCCTGGATATGCACTCCGTGAATAAATCGGGTCCCTTGAAAACCTTTCATCAGGACCCCTCCTACCACCAGATCCACCAGCCCTGCCAAATTAATTGCAGTAAAGTGGAAAGAACAAAGCAAAGTAACAGCTGCATGAGGAATTAGAAAAATTTAAATGATGTTAAGAAATGAAGAAGCATATGGAAGATTAGACCATTGTAAGGTATTTTAGTTAACCAGTAAAACCATTAGCATGCTCCGCTAGAAAGCAATTTTAACATATTCGTGCAAGAAATCATCCATGCAGCTAACTTAACTCACCTGAAATCTGGCTCATGCGCTGCACCATATCCCTCCAATGCCTGTAGATTAAACAGAATAAGCCATGTCAGCAACAAATCGTTAAGGAAGGAGTAGGGAAATCCATTCCATATCAACACTGGCGCACTGCTTTCAAGGATAGTTCTTTAAGGAGGTTATGCCAGTAAACATGAAGGGGTCAAGCACATGAGCCATTAAATCTTCTACATCACCCGGCATAACTAAAAAAGAAGAAAACTGCAATTACGCTGTTAGTATCCCATCCTTGTTGTAAAGCATAACGCCCCGGATCCATTCTTTCAGTCTGCACCACTGCTATCCTGCAAATTGGAAGGTTCTTGATAAACTCTCACAGAGTTGCACGCTGTTTGGATATCTGTCCTGTAATTGATGCACAAACAGACTATTATGCAATTTTCAATGGAGAAACAACCCTCAAAAGTGGCCAGCCAACGTAATGGATTCTTCAAACCAAGACGTCCAATTAACATCCCATCTTCAGGCTTTTAGAACACAGCCGGTAAAAGATTCATATAATACAAAGCATTTGTAGCCAATCACATCCACCAATAGTTTAAGAATAGGCAAGAAATTAAAAGCATATTTGATATTCTATGGAATCGCTGTTTAATAATGGAATAATGATGCCAAGAGAAATTAATTTAAAAAGGTATGCATTGACACAACAATAAAGGACCACTTATTAAAATTATAAACAAACCAAAAACCACATCAAATTTGGATTTGGACTGTTTTGACGAATATTTAGTTACAGAAAATTAAATGCATTTTTTACTCTAAATTTCAAGTTCACCAGAAATAGAATGTTATTTCTAAAGTAAAATTTTCTGGATTTTTTGCTCTCCATCCAAACCAGTCAAACATAGAAGAGAGAAAAGTTGTAGAGCATTCCATCCAAATTAGTAGAACTAAAAGCTAGTTTGAGAAAGTTAAACCAAGACGTAAGAGTTAATTTTGAGTGAAAAAAATAATAATACTCCAAACATGTTTCTCTTTCAAGTTCCTGTGATTTTAAAACAAAAGAGAGGAAAAGAAAATGAGACCAAAGAGGACCTCAAAAGTTCTCAGTGGTTTTAATTAAGTTAACTTGGGCCTGAAATGATAACTAAATTGAACATCAGGAACAATAGGAGCATCAAGAGACCACATGGTTAATGCTGAGTATAGCTAGTTTAAAAAACACAGAAATTGTACGCCTGTTAACTTTCTTCAACACAACAATCAGTTAATAAAGATGCTGGCTTTGAAGATGTGCAGCAATAATGCAAAAAAATTAAATAATTGTTAGAAAAATACAGCAAAACTTAACCTGTGCATTAGGCAACGGACGCAAAATTACATTTTTTTTAAGATTTCCCCAAGATTCACAAGTTTTCCCCTTGATATCATTTACCAAGTGCTGCAAAATTCATTCCAGTAAGTGCTACTAAACAGACTAAAATCACGATACTTCTTTTCAACATTCACTGCTCCCCATCACAAGTTATGTATGCCATTCTACGAAAAAGATTAATCAACCTTTTTATTGGATTCAAATCATGTTTTATACCCAAGGCCATCCTGTTACTTACATAAGCTCAGAACTAAACAGCGCACACATTGCGATATTTCTCAATGGAGATTCTCATACGCATCTTGAAAATAAAGATCAAATTCTTAGTACTCAGTAGAGATGAAGGTCAAGGCCAGGCGACCAAGTCCGGAGGGAAGTGATCCGGATCATAGAACAAAAAATCCAAGGATGGCAAGTTTAGAAGGAATCTTTGAATTTCAAATATATTTTTGATAAATATGTAATTACAAGTTTAAATTGAAAAATAGAATCTTTTAATGGAGTTTGTTAAAGACTTTATAAAAGAGTTTTATTAGGAGTTAGTTTCCTCCTGTTCTCGAGTTAGTTTGGTTAAGATTTAAATCATTTCATTCTGTATTTTGCCATCAATCGACGTGATTCTTGCAATGACAAGCATCCAAAAAATTCTCCCAAGCATTATCTAATTCAATCTTACCTTTTTTCTCTCTTATTGTCATCGGACAACAACCAATTTCATCTTGTAACATCAGCCAAACATTAGCTAGTTCTTCATGCTGATATATCAAAAATAAAACCTGGAATTGATGTTTGCAGTAATCCAGAAACAGGAACACTAGGCATAATTTCTGTTTGGTCTACAAAAAACAATAAAGAATGCATAATTCCTTATGTAATAGAAACCATAATCCATAGTCTTAACAAAATTCCAATCAACTCCAAGAGTAAAATTCAATCAACTCCAGAAGTGCTTTACAATTCTAGTTTCATACAATGTAACGCATGACCATTTTACTTGGTAGTAACAAAGGAATATAAAGTTTGTTGGATTTGATGTATTTAAAATGCAAAGTAAAGTATTTCAAATTTATGCAGTTTTTTGGTTGAATGTAAATCAATTACAATGAAATGTTTTCTTAGGGGAAAAGATAGAAGGGTTGTGGGGGCCACGAGGTCAATGGAGCTCAGAACAACAAAAGAGAAAGAAACATTAGTGAAGTGGAAGGTGAGGACAATGGAGGCGAAGTCGGCAACGAAAGCAAGGTTACCACTAGAGGTGAGATTAACAAGGGCAAGGATCGGGACGACGATATTGGGGTTATGACTGTATCGCCCGATTATTATAAATTCGGAATTCACAAAAGATGAGCTTTTTGGAGTATTCTAAATTCCTAAAAAAATACTTCTTTTTTTGTTTTACTTCACACGAAACACTTGCAAAACTTAAAACCCATGTATTTCCTCTTACTTTACACAATTAATACACCAACCAAAATAGCCTTATAGTCTTCATAAAGCGACTAGATATGATAGGGATATTATCATGGTCATATCAAAAGATAACCAACACGCCCTTTTATCAAAAGCAAAACTAAAGAATAAAAGAAAATTATTAAGAATTTTATGTATTGGAAATATCTCCATCAAGATTTAACAAGTCAAAATCAAGAATTGACGCATTTTATGTTAATGAGGCAAGGTGAGGCATAAACCTGAGGCAACTTGAGGTGTAAGCCTTGAAAAAGAAAACTCAGAAAATATAAAAGAATTCTACAGCAGCATCAATTTTAGTTAAATCCTTGACATATTTACTTTATCATCATAAAAATATAAATCACATAATCATTAAAAAAGCAAGTATCAATTTTAGCTATTAATATAAAATGAAAAATTAAAATAAGAATCAAGATAAGCATTCACTTAAAACAAAGAAGATGTTTTGTTTGCGGAAAAAAAGAATGCAGTGTAATATTATACTTGGAATACTTTTTAGTTATTTAGTTTAAAATAAATATAGAACTTTACATTTTCTTATTTGGTTTGAAAAAAAAAATTTTTGAATTGATGTAAAATATGTGGACGACGGGCGACAACAGTAGATGTGGGCAACAACCGTGGTAGGCAGCGGCGGGTGAGTGGCAGGCGGATGCAAGCAAATAGCAATGGGCATCAACTAGCAGTGGCTACAAGAAATACTTTACACTATATTTGGAATTCATCTGACTAAACAACTGAATTTCTGAAACTCCAACAAAAAGAAAGCAATACACTCCATTTGCAAAAAACCAAAATTGCCCCTTAAATACATCACGAGGATCAGAATCTACAGCAGCTTCATCCACATTTTTAGAACCTTTAAAAGAATCATTATGTGTAAGAATTATATCATCTTTTAAGTTAGATCATCACCATCTTCAAGATCTTCAATTATTATATTTTTTTATTCTTAATCCCTAATTTTATCATAAAAGAAAATAAAAAAGCTTATCACAAACGACAAGAATCCCAATCTACAAGTAGGTGATCTCTCCTGCTCGCTCTTGCACACTCTGAAAGGCAAGTTCATAAGCTCTCACTCGACAAGAACCTTGTTCGTTCAACCCGCATGCAATTGAAATGCTAGGCACAAATTTAGAGTAACATTTCTTATATTATATATAAAATAGTATCTAACTAACTATCTATCCATCTATATCTATATATATATATACATACATACATACATATATAATGGAGCATTTATATACATAGCACACAATTCTTATGTATTAACAGATCTCACATCTAAACATTCATATTTACACACATAGCACTCAAATCTTTATATCACATCAAAAATAGCACTACTCAGCTTTTAAAAGTGAAATATGCTTTTTATGCATATCACATAAAAAATAGCACTATTACAGCTTTTAAAAGTGAAATATGCTTTTTATGCAAAGATTTAAAAGCACCATATCATTAAGTGTGTGAACATGAAAATTAAGGTTTGAGATATGTAAATACATGAGACTTGTCTGCTGAGTATGAAAAGTTTCCTAATACAACATGTTAAATATAATATAAAATATATTAGATACATAATATGTTGATATAATTATTTTTAACACATAACTAGTTGAGGTGCATGCCTCAAGGNCCACCAGATCCACCAGCCCTGCCAAATTAATTGCAGTAAAGTGGAAAGAACAAAGCAAAGTAACAGCTGCATAAGGAATTAGAAAAATTTAAATGATGTTAAGAAATGAACAATCATATGGAAGATTAGACCATTGTAAGGTATCTAGTTAACCAGTAAAACTATTAGCATGCTCCGCTAGAAAGCAATTTTACAAAAAATCATCCATGCAGCGAACTTAACTCACCTGAAATCTGGCTCATGCGCTACACCATATCCCTCCAATGCCTGTAGATTAAACAGAATAAGCCATGTCAGCAACAAATCGTTAAGGAAGGAGTAGGGAAATCCATTCCATATCAACACTGGTGCACTGCTTTCAAGGATAGTTCTTTAAGGAGGTTATGCCAGTAAACATGAAGGGGGCAAGCACATGAGCCATTAAATCTTCTACATCATCCGGCATAACTAAAAAAGAAGAAAACTGCAATTACGCTGTTAGTATCCCATCCTTGTTGTAGAGCATAACGCCCCGGATCCATTTCTTTCAGTCTGCACCACTGCTATCCTGCAAATTGGAAGGTTCTTGATAACCTCTCACAGAGTTGCACGCTGTTTGGATATCTGTCCTGTAATTGATGCACAAACAGACTATTATGCAATTTTCAATGGAGAAACAACCCTCAAAAGTGGCCAGCCAACGTAATGGATTCTTCAAACCAAGACGTCCAATTAACATCCCATCTTCAGGCTTTTAGAACACAGCCGGTAAAAGATTCATATAATACAAAGCATTTGTAGCCAATCACATCCACCAATAGTTTAAGAATAGGCAAGAAATTAAAAGCATATTTGATATTCTATGGAATCGCTGTTTAATAATGGAAGAATGATGCCAAGAGAAATTAATTTAAAAAGGTATGCATTGACACAACAATAAAGGACCACTTATTAAAATTATAAACAAACCAAAAACCACATCAAATTTGGATTTGGACTGTTTTGACGAATATTTAGTTACAGAAAATTAAATGCATTTTTTACTCTAAATTTCAAGTTCACCAGAAATAGAATGTTATTTCTAAAGTAAAATTTTCTGGATTTTTTGCTCTCCATCCAAACCAGTCAAACATAGAAGAGAGAAAAGTTGTAGAGCATTCCATCCAAATTAGTAGAAGTAAAAGCTAGTATAAGAAAGTTAAACCAAGACGTAAGAGTTAATTTTGAGTGAAAAAATTAATCATACTCCAAACATGTTTCTCTTTCAATTTCCTGTGATTTTAAAACAAAAGAGAGGAAAAGAAAATGAGACCAAAGAGGACCTCAAAAGTTCTCAGTGGTTTAAATTAAGTTAATTTGGGCCTGCAATGATAACTAAATTGAACATCAGGAACAATAGGAGCATCTAGAGATCACATGGTTAATGCTGAGCATAGCTAGTTTAAAAAACACAGAAATTGTATGCCTGTTAACTTTCTTCAACACAACAATCAGTTAATAAAGATGCTGGCTTTGAAGATGTGCAGCAATAATGCAAAAAAATTTAATAATTGTTAGAAAAATACAGCAAAACTTAACCCGTGCTTTAGGCAACGGACACAAAATTACATTTTTTTTTAAAGATTTCCCCAAGATTCACAAGTTTTCCCCTTGATATCATTTACCAAGTGCTGCAAAATTCATTCCAGTGAGTGCTACTAAACAGACTAAAATCACGATACTTCTTTTCAACATTCACTGCTCCCCATCATAAGTTATGTATGCCATTCTACGAAAAAGATTAATCAACCTTTCTATTGGATTCAAATCATGTTTTATACCCAAGGCCATCCTGTTACTTACATAAGTTCAGAACTAAACAGCGCACACATTGCGATATTTCTCAATGGAGATTCTCATACGCATCTTGAAAATAAAGATCAAATTCTTAGTACTCAGTAGAGATGAAGGTCAAGGCCAGGTGACCAAGTCCAGGGGAAGTGATCCGGATCATACAACAAAAAATCCAAGGATGGCAAGTTTAGAAGGAATCTTTGAATTTCAAATATATTTCTGATAAATATGTAATTACAAGTTTAAACTGAAAAATAGAATCTTTTAATGGAGTTTGTTTAAGACTTTATAAAAGAGTTTTATTAGGAGTTAGTTTCCTCCTGTTCTCGAGTTAGTTTGGTTAAGATTTAAATCATTTCATGTTGTATTTTGCCATCAATCGACGTGATTCTTGCAATGGCAAGCATCCAAAAAATTCTCCCAAGCATTATCTAATTCAATCTTACTTTTTTTCTCTATTATTGTCTTCGGACAATAACCAATTTCATCTTGTAACATTAGCTAGTTCTTCATGCTGATATATCAAAAATAAAACCTGGAATTGATGTTTGCAGTAATCCAGAAACAGGAACACTAGGGCAAGCATCCAAAAAATTCTCCCAAGCATTATCTAATTCAATCTTACTTTTTTTCTCTATTATTGTCTTCGGACAATAACCAATTTCATCTTGTAACATTAGCTAGTTCTTCATGCTGATAT
>JXCR01140008.1:140023-224443 GCA_002079205.1 Phalaenopsis hybrid cultivar | reverse complement strand
TATATATATATATATCTATATATAATGAAGCATTTATGTACATAGCACACAATTCTTATGTATTAACAGATTTAACATCTAAACTTTCATATTTACACACATAGCACTCAAATCTTTATATCACATCAAAAATAGCACTACTACAGCTTTTAAAAGTGAAATATGCTTTTTATGCAAAGATTTAAAAGCACCATAGTGTTAAGTGTGTGAACATGAAAATTAAGGTTTGAGATATGTAAATACATGAGACTTGTCTGCTGAGTATGGAAAGTTTCCTAATACAATATGTTAAATATAATATAAAATATATTAGATACATAATATGTTGATATAATTATTTTTTAACACTTAACTAGTTGAGGTGCATGCCTCAAGATGTGCTAAATTTGGAGTCAAGTATATTAAATTAGATTATATAAGATATAAAATAATATATATATATATATATAATGGAGCATTTACATACATAGCACACAATTCTAATGTATTAACATATCTCACACCTAAACTTTCATATTTACACATGTAGCATTCAAATCTTTAATATCACATCAAAAAATAGAACTATTACCGCTTTTAAAAGTGAAATATGCTTTTTTTCTGCATATGTAAATTAAGGTATGAGATATGTAAATATATGAGACTTGTCAGCGAAGTATGTAAGGTTTCCTAATATAATATAAAATATTTTAGATACATAATATACTAATATAATTATTTTGACATTTAACTATTTGAGGTACATGCCTCGAAACGTGTGAATCAATTAAAAAAGTTCAAGCCACACTGAAATTGAGGTGGCAACCTCCAGCTATTTTCTGTGTNAGCATTTACATACATAGCACACAATTCTAATGTATTAACATATCTCACACCTAAACTTTCATATTTACACATATAGCATTCAAATCTTTAGTATCACATCAAAAAATAGAACTATTACCGCTTTTAAAATTGAAATATGCTTTTTTCCTGTATATGTAAATTAAGGTAAGATATGTAAATATATGAGACTTGTCAGCGGAGTATGTAAAGTTTCCTAATATAATATAAAATATTTTAGATACATAATATACTAATATAATTATTTTTGACATTAAACTATTTGAGGTACATGCCTCGAGACGTGTGAATCAATTAAAAAAGTTCAAGCCACACTGTGAAATTGAGGTGGCAACCTCCAGCTATTTTCTGTGCACTAAAAGTCAAGGAACGCCACAAAGTGTGGGCTTCAATCTCTTTTTTAAACCATGACCCCTTTATACTTACTAGCAACAAACTTGAGGTAATTAAAAAAAAAAGTAATTAATAGGATTTAAACTTAAAAATTGCAACTGGATAAAAAAAATGGACAGTGTGAAACAAACAAGCCAAACAAGAAACAAAAAACATACAATATTAACCATTTCTCAAATATCAACAATATCTAAAGAAATCAAGTACATATAAAACCCCCAAGGTGTGTCGTTAAACAAAATCCCAAATAGCGAAAAAGTAACAATGGAAGAAGCATAGGATAGGTTGCAAAACAGTACATTTGATAAGTTCATTAATTCTAGTAGCTAAATATACATATATTTAGGGTTCGTATGGGACAACTACAAATTTTTGTAAAGGTGATTGTACCATTATTGTGGAAAACAATTTTTTTAAAGTTGCTTGCGATATTATCATTTTTACTTTTGAAAATGTTAAACACAACTACTGCAATTTAGCAGAGCTGGTTATAAAATGCAGTTTCTCATCACAAAAATTTCAAATAAGTGGCATGAAAGAAACAACTAAAAATAATTATGGTGGCAATCTAAAGAACTCAGTGAGAAAACTACCCTAAATAGATCCCTAGTTTTGATGTGTGCTAAACAATTCACGACATTAGAGTATCTAATTATCGTCTTAGCATTGTACAAGAATCCACGGGTGAAAAAAAGATAATCAATAGAGATACCAAAAAATTTTACGTGAAAAACCCAGAAAAAGAAAAAACAACGGGGTCTTGCCCAGTTGAAATATCTCACTATGAGTTGGTGATTACAGGTACAACACATTGTCCTACAGGTAAGAAAAGTTATATTGTTTCTCAAGTTACAATGTTGGTGAGTGAAAAAACTTGTGCCTCTCGACAGGAAGCGGTAGTAGCGAGGAGTGAATGTTGGAGCTTCGGTGCACCGTCTTCGGAGTCGGAACAATGTTCGAGATGATGCACAACTTTGTATGTTGCTATGTGATTTTGCAATGTTAGTGGTTGCTTAGCACAATGTTTTATTGTAAAAAGCAGGCGAAGGGTGATGATAGTTGACAATGGCCGACATAAGGCGATTAGAAATGGCCAAAGTCGGCGGCTGTAGAACACTGCAGCGATTGGAGTTGTCGAAGACAACGGTGGATGGAGTTCGTCGGAGTCAACAGAGGTCGGAGTTGCCCAAGATGGCAGAGGTCGGAGTTGCCTGAGGCAGTGGCGGTTGGAGTTGTCGGAGGCCACGGCGCTCGGAGTTGTCGGACGCTGCGGCGCTTGGAGTTGCAGGAGGTCGCGGCGCTCGGAGTTGCTGAAGAAGGCGACGGCGGATGGAGTTGGTCGGAGTCAACAGAGGTCGGAGTTGCCTGAGACAGCGGCGGTTGGAGTCGTCGGAGGCAACGGCGCTCAGAGTTGTCGGACGCTGCGGCGCTTGGAGTTGCAGGAGGTCGCGACGCTCGGAGTTGCTGGAGAAGGCTACGACGCTGTCTGAGTGGTGATAAACTGTGGTTGGCGGTGACCGGTGAGCAGTGGTCAACAGTGGTCGACAGCAGTAGGAAATTGCAGAAGCAGAAGCTTTTAGCATGATCATCAATGCAGAATTCTAGGCTTCAACTCCCTCTTCTAAAGAATCTAGTCTTCCTCTTGCCCAGAGTCTAGTCCCTTCCTCAAGAAGGGGTATAGCTATGTTTATAGAGTCTAAGTTGTCAAAAAGAACGACATACGGACTGCTCCTGATCAGAAAACCTGAAAATATCACCTTAATCGGATCACGTTCGATGGACATTTAAGTGTCTTTACGATATCAGAATTGAATGATCTTGCACTCACTGGATCCGTCTTATCAAGATGCCCGATTTGACTATAAGTTTGCAAAATTCTTGACCTTGTAATTATACCCAAAAAGATCTCAAAAGTGGTGTAATTGCTTGTTTTTGGCTTGACTTCACTCGACTTAGTCTGATTTTGGTACTGTTGGATCCATCTCATTGAGTCAGTCAATTTGACTGTAAGTTTGCTAAAATTAGTGTTTTGAATGACTTTTTAATCGAAGTTTGAACGTTTCATGCCCAAAAAATTGCCTCTAGATTTGTATCATGCCTCAAGATTTGTGTCCGAAGATGGAAATTTGTAAATGGTGTATCAAATCTAACTCATTTAAAAACATTTTCCCACATTCAATCAAGTTAATAGCATTAGTTTGTTACTTTATTGTAATCATTTCAAAATTACTTTTAGTCAGCTTACTATAGCTATATCGTCTTTTTTTATAATTGTTTTGTAATGGTTAAGATATTTCAAGGATTAAAATCAAGAGTTGAATGATTAAATCAAATCTTCTCTCTAAATACACCAAAATATTTTCCCCTTAGCACTTTCAATTCTATTATTGAACTTAAGAATAGGACAGATGATTTAACATAAACCATTTTAGCAATTTATATACCATGCAACTACCAAAGTTTAGAAAGTGATAATTCTAGTTTTTTTATCAATTCATTGTATTCAAATTTCTAACAAATATCTAACATCTTTAAAATTTCTTCAAAACAACATCAGTATTGTATAAAAAATGTGGCATCAAATAAATACAGTATGCTTTTTTTTTAAAAAAAATATTCATTATTTCTCATTTGAGACTAATTTAACAGCATAGAAGTCCTAGAAAGTATGTTGATATAGAAATTTCTCGCAGCATATAATAATATAAGAATACATAACATTAAAAAATATGTGTCTTTTAAATATTCTTTAAAAAGTAGAAAGAGAATTCCAAGAAAGTAATACAAACATTATCCAATAATAGCACCAGAATTATTGATTGATAATTAAGCAACTCAACGCCCCAAATAATCTCAGTTAGAATATTCCAAAACAGAGGAAAATGAAAAATATCTCACCGCTTGTAAACCTGTTGAAGCATTTCTACCCTCAATTTAGCATTTTCTGATCTAGGAATATACTATTAATTAAAATAAAATGTGCTTATATAGATACAAATTTTCATGCACACCAATCCACAAAGAAAAACAAGAAAACAAATATAAACAAATCCATCCTATCACAAATGTATGCCTGAAACAAAATCAAATATGCACAGTGCACATGCATAATAAGATTCTGAACACACGTCCAAAAACATATGATACCCACACGTCACATATAAAATGAAAAACCTAAACTTAACACAGCGTATAGACTAACCAAATTCCACAAACAATATAAGTGTTGTATTAACGAATTCCGCCACTGTTAAACTTAGTCCAAGACGAATTTTCATGATGAGTAAACACATCATCACATAAATATTAAACAATGCTTTGGATAAAGTATCCATCTTTTAAATGTTGTTGTGATGTTATCGTCAAGGATAAATCAATATACATGACGATGATATTAAATTGTATAATGTCAATATGAAAATAATGTAACATCAACAAAAATTCAGATAATATGGTCCAGATTTCTATACCATACTAGGATATTTAAGGCATTGAAAATATTATAAATTTAGCAACTTCATAGCATTATGTAAGAAATCCCAAATGCCACCCTCAAAAATGGAAATACTACTCAATTCTGACAAATTATTTAGATTCTTTATACTGTCCTGAAAACTTTTTGAGTCGAAAGTTGCTAACAAAAGTATTGCAAAGGGTGGGGCTAAATTAAATTTCCCGAAATTCAAAGAACTAACACATCTCACAGGAAAGGTGCATTCAACTTTGAAAAGATAAAGAAACAAATATTGCATTCTTCCATGGATTCTCCGCTTGTAATTAAAATTCATCAAAAAAATTTAAAAAAAACAAGTTCAGATGACTTAAAAACACAACACAGACAAATTATATTATATATATATATATATAGAATCAGAAGTGGATGTGCTTGACATGAGTAACATGTTTAGTGAGAGGAAAATATATGCATTAGAAAGGGGGTGGGAACATTTTAAAAGAGAATTACCTCTTCATTTTAACATGGCTTCCTTTTTAAATAAGAAAATAAATAAAGCAACTGATTCTACTGTTGGCACGAGTCCATCCTATATAAACTCCACAGAAGTTAAGATGCCTAAAATTACTTTAATGCAATTCCAACTCCTAGCCCAAAAATTCATTCTTAACTTAGTATGCGTAGTATTTCACAATAGCACTTTCAAGAAATATTTTTTTTTCAAAGAACCCTAAGCACTGTCGCATATCAGCAGGCTTGAACTTCTGAATAACAATTAATTACAACATCTAATGCAAAATTTTACTCATCTCAAAACCAAACGTTCCTCCAGATAGCGCAGGACATAATTTAATCGCAAAATGATAAAACCCAGATTTCATAGGATTTGCATCATTTATTGTTGGATATAGAGCAGGATTTAGGCTGGATTTAGCCTAAATCTTGCCAGACGGTCATTTTGGACAAAAGAAATCCTCGGATTTGATAAATCCGGACTTCACATATTTCAGCCTTAAATCCCCGATTTACTAAATCCCGTGAATCGGTGGCTTTAGTAAATCCGGGACGGACAGTTCGCGCGAAAAAAAAAAAGACGTGAAGTTACCTTCCTCAATGGTTTCGGGTAGGAGAAGAGCAGGAGGAAAAAAATAGGAGTTTCGGGTCTCTATAAGCCGCGATCCCGTCGTTGCGTTCCCAGCTAGCTCCAACTGCGACTGTATCGCGAGGGTTCGGTGTCGAAGGCGACGGTTTTGGACGAAAGAGAGAGGAGTTAGGGACATGCGAGGGTTTCGGGGAGAGGAGCAAGGTATCCGCGGGGAGAGAGAGGAGTTATGCAGGCGAGGGTTTCTATTTCATTTATTTAAGTTGATTTTCTTAATTTAATTTTATTTTAAGTTAAATTTATTACTTTAATTGATTAATAATGTAATAATTAATTATTAATTAAAATATTATCATATTAATTATACTTATATAAATAAAAAATAATTATTTGAAATATTATCAGATTGATTATAATTAAATAAATTTATTTATTAGAAATTCCATAGTATTGTAATTTGCAAGATTTAGGTGTATTTATATACATTAAATACTTAAAAATTATTTAATTGGCTATGAAATAAACTAATATTTGGTTCATTTTCATCCTTAATAATTAAATATTTATATTTACATACAAACAACTCACACTTTTAGTACTTAGTAGCACGTAAAAATACCACATTCACAATCTTTTTAAAAGTGGAATACACATGTTCGTGTACAATTTTATGAAATCAAGACTTTCGGCATTACATATGTAAATACATAAGGCTCATGTAGTATGTATGTATGTAAAATTTTCAAATATTGGTCTTGAGAGTAGTTTTAAAGCTTGGGTGACATCTTTTAATCAATCAAGAAAATTGCATTGGCAACTTTAAATGAGTTTGATGTTTGGTAAGGTTCTAATCGAATATATTTTATAATCATGACTATGTTTGTGAGACCGATACATCGTCTACATTGAAGATGTCGTAAATGATATTCATGCGTTAGCCGACTTTCCTTAACTTCAATCTTCTTTTATCAGTAAGGTCAACCTAGTCAGCAATATTTAATTCTCTCTTTACCTCAAATAAATCATTAAAATATAAAAAAAAAGTGTGTTTATGATCAATTTCAGTGATTAAAGTTAAAAGTTTTATTATAAAACTATTAGACTTTGATGATGTTTAATACACTGCATACTACAGTGGTGTGGTGTCAAGTTCATGCTTCATCACTTAATCATGTAGTCAACCCTAGGGATGTTATGTTTTATCCCATTATCCAAGCATCACTAGGAGAAGCTATGCGCAATATTTGATTTATTTGATTATAGATTACAATTTTCACATTAAACATCTAAATGACCTTAGATTAGAGTAATATCGAATTTGATAGATTTCTCTCATCAAGACGTTCATTTAACTGCAAGCACATGTTATTCAAAATTTATAAAATATTTTAAATAGTGTTGCAAAGTTTTTTAACAGTACTTAGGGTTTATTTAGGGCAGTTATGGCTGATTGAAGAAGCAACTATAAAACTGCAATTGAATAAATTATTGTTCAAAAAACTGCATAAGCTATTGCAAAATTTTTATTTATTTCAAATAAGTTATTGCAAATTTTTTATTTATTTAAAAAAATCAAAACGTTATTTTCTAGTAGCCATGACATATAGCCTGGGTAGGTTGTAAAATGCATCTTTCCACCACAAATTTTTTAAAATCAGATAAAACATAATTTTGTCCTACAAAAGAAAAATACGGTGCAACGGTGCAATGTTAAATTGTTTGTTTTAAGCTCATTTGAGCTCAAATTGGAATACTTTTAGCGTCATTGATTTGTCACATCAATACATTTTGTTTTATTATAAACTTGCTAAAATTAAAATTCAAATAAGTGTAATTTTAATTTCAAAAATTTTAAATTCAGCCATTTATGAATCTAAGCTGGCGAGATGAATTTTCTAACGACATATCAATAATCATCAACATGTTTTACTTCATCAAAAAAATAAAGTACATTATAATCACAAATATTTAATATTCATACTCATCAATTAAACTATTAAAATATAAACACAAACTATTTAATATTCTTCATCTAAATTTATGAATTAAAACATAAATTAGTTATTTTGAAATTTGTAATAATTGATGCTAAAGCTCAAAATATATCAAGATGAAATTATAAATGAACAATTTAAAAAAATTTTAAAAAAATAAAAATCATGGAAAACAGAGTTTTTCCTCATTATTAATTCATAAATAAACATATTATTATTATCCCTTTACTTGCAATTAAAGCATGAAGTTTGCAACCATGGCTACATAAATTACAAAGAAATGTCAATGTGACAAATTTATTGATAAAACATTTGAAATATATAGAGGANATCCTATATAAACTCCACAGAAGTTAAGATGCCTAAAATTACTTTAATGCAATTCCAACTCCTAGCCCAAAATTTCATTCTTACCTTAGTATGCGTAGTATTTCACAATAGCACTTTCAAGAAATATTTTTTTTTCAAAGAACTCTAAGCACTGTCGCATATCAGCAGGCTTGACCTTCTGAATAACAATTAATTACAACATCTAATGCAAAATCTTACTCATCTCAAAACCAAACGGTCTTCCAGAAAGCGCAGGACATTAATTTAATCGCAAAATGATAAAACCCAGATTTCATAGGATTTTCATCATTTAGTGTTAGATATAGAGCAGGATTTAAGCTGGATTTAACCTAAATCTTGCCAGACGGTCATTTTGGACAAAATAAAGCCTCGGATTTGATAAATCCGGACTTCACATATTTCAGCCTTAAATCCCCGATTTACTAAATACCGTGAATCGGTGGCTTTAGTAAATCCGAGACGGGCGGTTCGCGCGAAAAAAAAAATACGTGAAGTTACCTTCCTCAATGGTTTCGGGTAGGAGAAGAGCAGGAGGAAAAAAATGGGAGTTTCGGGTCTCTATAAGCCGCGATCCCGTCGTTGCGTTCACAGCTAGCTCCAACTGCGACTGTATCGCGAGGGTTCGGTGACGAAGGCGACGGTTTTACGGTTTTGGACGAAAGAGAGAGGAGTGAGGGACATGCGAGGGTTTCGGGGAGAAGCAATATATCCGGAGAGAAGCAATATATCAGCGGGGAGAGAGTAAAAAATATTACATCAGTACTACGCACGTAGAGGAAGATGCGCACCCAATAAAATCAAGTCACGTANATCAACTAGTTAGATGTCACCAACTTCAAATGGTTCCACAAATCTTCATCCTCAAGTTGAGCTCCTGAAAGAAGAAAAAGAGATAAAATGTTATCGAACAATTCTGAGGATTGATAAATAATAAATAGAAGAAATTTTTTTGAAAACTAATAATGGACATATAGAACCTCTAAAAAAGGCATATATTTGAAGGGATCCGCAACCCCAATTCGATGAAAAAATATTACGTCCGGAGTCCGGACGTGATACAGCGGAGGTCCAAGCTCCCGCTCTCGGGCTCATGCCATGGGAACAAAAAAAAAAAAAAATAGCACAAATATACAAACTCAGGACATACCAGTAGAGACAGTAATAATGAATCAAAAGCTGACAAGAGAGGCAGAGACAAATGCCTATGAATGGTGATGCAAACAATACAAGCTTGAAAAAAGCTAAGCAATGAGGAAAAATCATGTTATTACACCATCATTCAAAAGAATGATTCATGCAATGATAAATGGCGGTAAGGGAAAAGAGCTGTTACATCCTAGGTTAGGATTATTAGTGGTCCTTTCATCATGACCTGAACCCTTTGCCACCCCTAGGGAACTTGCCAAAGCTAACTGATTAAGACCCAAAGATTGGGGGTTGACACAAAGAACATGGAAGAGATGAGTCACAATTTTAGGAATTATGAAGTCACAAAAAGCAAAAAAGTGTGTGCATGTGGTTGGTTGGTGGCGAGCAAACAAATGCAAGCATGCAACTAGAAATTAGAAATTAGCAGTCAATGAGAAAAAATATGATGATGGTGACTGAATTTAATTGGCTTGTGATGCTATGTTAAGAATAAAGATTTTGGGATGCCTCGCTGATTAAATATGGGCGTCAATATGAGCATACATGATGAATATGAGAGAAAATAAATAGAGATGAGAATAATTACAATTATAAGAGAATAAATGCACATTATCCAAAATAAGATATTCTTTTAAAATAACTCTTTCCTAGTATCTTTTTTTTCTAAAAAACACAATTAACAATCTCCAATCAAAGCATGATCATCATCATTGCTATTGTCTCAATTATTTGAGGTAAGCTTCATGAATCCTTAATTTTCATTCCTTATTGATGAGTTTTACCTTATGTGTCAAAATCTTTTTATCACAAAATTATTTTGACAACTTCTATCCATGTTCCCTTACATCTTTGATTTCTTCTTTAACTCTCTAAAATTAACTTTAACTAAACTTCAAATAAGTGCATTTTTCACCCTTCATTGTACATAAAAAAGCTTTTTGTCTTTTTTCAACTATCTTATCTTTCATAGAAGAAACTGTGACCATTCATCTAATATAATCATCAATTAATTTATAGTTTCTAACTTTATCACACATTCATCTCAATATTCTCAATTCTATCACAATAAACTAATCTCAAGGCTTTTTTTAGTGTCCAACACTCAACTCTATACAGATCCATAAACCTGTTTATAACTTTTATAAATTTTGCTTTTAAATCTCTATAAAATCCTCTTATTACATTTAACCACTTAGCCTTGATTTTGGAAGCATATCCTTAAATAATATTTCTCCATCCGATGCTCAAATATACTTATATCATACCAAGGTATTCCTTTATCTTCTTATAATATTATTTAATAATTTTCGCATTCACTAAAATTATATATTATATACTTAATATTTATTTCAATCATAACGATCGAGTTGCTTCAAGGTCTTTGCAAACTCGCCCGACCACATCACTTCGGTGAGAAGCACGGGAATATGCTCCACTTCAGGAGACGGTGAGAACCAATTCTTATCATTATCGGCAAGAACGTATTTGTGGCATGGACTCATCCAAACCTTTCCGCTTCTGTCACGGGTAGGAACCCATTTAGTTGGAGAGCCTTTCCTCTTACGAGAAAAGGGAGGTGGCACATTAGGACTTTCCATGGGAGCGTTGCCCTCTCATCGAGTCCCTTCCTCCCCAGATGGTTGTTGGGAAGATAGCTCGAGAGGGGACACTGGATCAACAAGGGGCAATGAGGCTTCTGATACTAGGGCAGTCCCTGAAGTCGGCTCCGCCCCCTGCTGTTTAGAACTTCTCCGCGATGCAGAACCTATGTCCTGCTCGAACTCAGATAAAACCACTGGAAACGGGCGGCTAACCACAACCCTGACTTGCAAGTCCAAGAAGGTGCAGCCGACCGATTGTGCCATCTTAGCTAATTCCTTCCGTCGGATTGAAGGTGTTCCTCCGGGCAGATTCGGCGACGTAGCCGACTCACTAGCTGGAATGCCTGCATCCAAAAAATCAACTCTTCTAGCAATGATAGTAACCTCTCTATTCAAAAAACCGATGAATTACGATGGAGGTCTTAGAAGTGAGAACAATAAACTCCACACCTGCAGTGACAACACCAGCTGTTGTAATCCCACCAGTATCTTGGCCTTTGATAGACCCGACCTTCGACTGGGCAAGCTTCACTTGAGGTTTCCACCCAGCAACTCTCGCCTCACTCGCTTTCTCCCTCTCAATCTCTCTGGCCTCTGACGCCTCCCATAGCTCCTCAGTCATATGACCGTATTTTTAGACCGAAGAACCCGATCGATGATCCTCAAGTCCGTATAATGGGGGTCGAGAGTTGATGGCCTTCAATCCTGGCAGCATCGACAACCACGTGCCACAGAAAAGTCTTAACTTTGCCCTCCATTACATCCGAGGAAGCCACTATGACTCCCCAATCGCCTGAACAAGAGTTGATAAGAAACTACATCTTCTAATCCAATAATTTATTATCGAGTCCCAACAGCTGGAATCGATAACTGATAGATATCTTCCCAGGCAACCCTAAACGTGAACAAGTAGCTAAAAAAGGTTGGTCAGTCAAGGGATTTCCACTCGATGACCAAAAATAATGTAAGTCATGATAGTCGTGATTGAGTTCAGCAAGACATGAGCAGGAATGACGTTGTAGCGATTGGCATGACCCGCAACTCCATGCAAAGGGTTAAGTGAAGCCCGCATCAGAACTGGTCCCGATAGAATACCAAGTCATTTCCAAAGAGATTTGTCATCCAGTCCTAGCTCCTCGTTGCATGGAGTCTCACGGTGGAATCGAAAACATAATCGGCTTTGAGCCTAGCAACGTCCTAGGAACTTGAAGAAGACAATGTGCTCGTGGGAATCATTCCAAAGAGCTTGGGGGAAAATTTCGGAGCCATTGCGGAAGGAAGGTGGATCAAAGAAAACCTTGAGGGAAAAAGAGCATAGTACGACATCCATACTCAAACCTATACATAGGATTTAAAGATAGAAGTATAAGCGCCATTGTACTTCGGCGCATCCAAAAGCGCATCAAAAGTCACACCACACAATCAAGTATGATTTGACACAATAAAAGTTAATTTTCAAAAGTATAAAGTTACAACAGATTAGTCAAAATAATATTTTTTTAAAGAGTCTTTAGTCGCATCAGCCGAGATATACCCTCACCGAAACAACTTCTTAAATACAAGTTCCCCTCCTAACCTGAATCGGTCAACCCGATCGATCTCAATCTGGATTCGGTTCATGGTGGTGGCCAACTCTCGAGCGACCGTCTCCTCATTCAGCTGAGCAACCTCCCCCTCCAGTCGCTCAACATTGGCTGCTACCTCGCGTAAAGTTTCACTGTCATAATCGATAACTGTCCACGCAAAGTAGTCGACCACCTCGTCCATCTTACGTCTGAGAGGAGCTGAAGACATTGGTCATTCTTCGCTTGCCTCTCGGAAAGCACCTAACTGGTCTATCGTCAGTCTACTTTCATCACCGATCGGTCGGAGAATATTGCCAACTTGCTTAGGAGTTTTTACGTAAAATCCTCAATTGGAGTCACTTCAATACCTGGCAAAGCAGAAGTAGCTGGAGCATCCTCCTCATCCGTTGTAACCGGAGTAATATCTTCCACTTGCAAACCTGGTTGCGACTCTACCACCACCATTGTTGGAACTATCAACGATCCCGAAGCTCCCTCAGCGCTGGGATCTGAAGTGCTAGCCAGTGGGGGTTGCTCCTCGATCATCATAACAGCTTGTCAATCATCCCACGGAATCTCCTCCTATCATTGATCACCTAGATCCCTCAACGAAGCCACTTGTTCAGGTGGATTAAGCTCAAGGTCATCCCTTTTTCTTTCTACAACTAATTTCATCCTAAACCTTCCACTCGCAGGACGAGGCAGAGCGCTCATCTCTCCCATAACCAACTGAGAACATCTTTATCGAAGAAACTTTGAGCTTTAGCACCATACATGTGTCAATTGAAGTTCATGGAAAGAGGAGAAAGAGGAGGAAAAAAAACCACATTTATCCTATTAATAGGAAATGCGAGCACAAAAATTCAGAGACTAAATTATTAATCTATTAAACGGTTGAAATTACAAATGAAATTTTCCATCATGAAGATTCTCTTGCACTTATCGCAGCACATGCTTTAAGGAGCAAAAAAATCGGGGAACTAATATGTATGCAGAAAAATTATTAGCACCTTAAGACAATCAAATGGCCTAGAAAGGAAGAGGTGAAATCCAATGATTTGTCAGAATTAAAGGGCTTGATGAGTCGGTCGGCTGAAGATAAATCGATCGATCGATGAAAAGCCGATCAGATTAAATTTCGCTTGTTTATCGAATATCGCATGGACTGATGACAATTATAACAAATGACTTAGAGTCAATTGGTCATCACTCGAACGTCACTCAGGATCTCAGAGTCAAAGCCGATTAATACTTATGAGAAATAAGTCGACTCAAGTCAGCTAAGTCGACTGATCCAAATGCACACCAATCGAACAACATAGACTTGTGTGGTTGTCAAAATCAGTTAGTGCGAAAAGGTTTTTATGTCAGTTATGAGTATGAAAGGGTGTTAGAATCTTTAAAAAANTCTTGCCTAGTTGAAATATCTCACTATGAGTTGGTGATTACAGGTACAACACATTGTCCTACAGGTAAGAAAGGTTATATTGTTTCTCAAGTTACAATGTTGGTGAGTGCAAAAACTTGTTGCCTCTCGACAGGAAGCGGTAGTGGCAAGGAGTGAATGTTGGAGCTTCGGTGCACCGTCTTCGGAGTCGGCACAATGTTCGAGATGATGCACAACTTCGTATGTTGCTATGTGATTCTGCAATATTAGTGGTTGCTTCGCACAATGCTTTATTGTAAAAAGCAGGCGACGGATCATGATAGTTGACAATGGCCGACAGAAGGCGATTAGAGATGGCCAAAGGCGGCGGCTGTCGAACACTGCAGCGATTGGAGTTGTCGAAGACAACGGTGGATGGAGTTGGTTGGAGTCAACAGAGGTTGAAGTTGCCCAAGATGGCAGAGGTCGGAGTTGCCTGAGGCAGCGGCAGTTGGAGTTGCCGGAGGCCACGGCGCTCGGAGTTGTCGAACGCTGCGGTGCTTGGAGTTGCAGGAGATCGCGGCGCTCAGAGTTGCTGGAGAAGGCTACGACGCTGTCTGAGTGGTGATAAACTGTGGTTGGCTGTGGCCGGTGAGCAGTGGTCAACAGTGGTCGACAGCAATAAGCGGTTGCAGAAGCAAGAGCTTTTAGCATGATCATCAATGCAGAATTCTAGGCTTCAACTCCCTCTTCTACAGACTCTAGCCTTCCTCTTGCCCAGAGTCTAGTCCCCTCCTCAAGAGGGGGTATAGCTCTGTTTATAGAGTGAGTTGTCAAAAAGGACGACATAACTGCTCCTGATCGAAAATCCTGAAAATATCACCTTAATCGGATCACGTTCGATGGACATTTAAGTGTCTTAACGATATCAGAATTGAATGATCTTGCACTCACTGGATTCGTCTTATCAAGATGCCCGATTTGACTATAAACTTGCAAAATTCTTGACCTTGTAATTATACCCAAAAAGATCTCAAAAGTGGTGTAATTGCTTGTTTTGAGTTTGACTTCACTCGACTTAGTCCGATTTTGGTATTGTTGGATCCATCTCAGTGAGTCAGTCAATTTGACTGTAAGTTTGCTAAAATCAGAGTTTTGAATGACTTTTTAATCAAAGTTTGAACGTTTCATGCCCAAAAAATTGCTTCTAGATTTGTATCATGCCTCAAGATTTGTGTCATAAGATGGAAATTTGTAAATGGTGTATCAAATCTAACTCATTTAAAAATATTTTCCCACATTCAATCAAGTTAATGGCATTAGTTTGTTACTTTATTGTAATCATTTCAAAATTACTTTTAGTCAGCTTACTATAGCTATATCGTCTTTTCTTATAATTGTTTTGTCATGGTTAAGATATTTCAAGGATTAAAATCAAGAGTTGAATGATTAAATCAAATCTTCTCTCTAAATACACCAAAATATTTTCCCCTTAGCACTTTCAATTCTAGTATTGAACTTAAGAATAGGACAGATGATTTAACATAAACCATTTTCGCAATTTATTATACCATGCAACTACCAAAGTTTAGAAAGTGATAATTCTAGTTTTTTTATCAATTCATTGTATTCAAATTTCTAACAAAATATCTAACATCTTTAAAATTTATTTTAATATCTTCAAAACAACATCAGTATTGTATAAAAAATGTGGCATCAAATAAATACAGTATGATTTTTAAAAAAAAAATATTCATTATTTCTCATTTGAGACTAATTTAACAACATAGAAGTCCTAAAAAGTATGTTGATATAGAAATTTCTCGCAGCATATAATAATATAAGAATACATAACATTAAAAAATATGTGTCTTTTAAATATTCTTTAAAAAGTAGAAAGAGAATTCCAAGAAAGTAATACAAACATTATCCAATAATAGCACCAGAATTATTGATTGATAAAACGCCCCAAATAATCTCAGTTAGAATATTCCAAAACAGAGGAAAATGATAAATATCTCACCGCTTGTAAACCTGTTGAAGCATTTCTACCCTCAATTTAGCATTTTCTGATCTAGGAATATACTATCAAGTAAAATAAAATGTGCTTATATAGATACAAATTTTCATGCACACCAATCCACAAAGAAACACAAGAAAACAAATATAAACAAATCCATCCTATAATAAATGTATGCCTGAAATAAAATCAAATACGCACGGTGCACATGCATAATAAGATTCTGAACACACGTCCAAAAACATATGATACCCACCCATCACATATAAAATGAAAAACCTATATTTAACACAACGTATAGACTTAACCAAATTCCACAAACAATAAAAGTGTTGTATTAACGAATTCAGCCACTGTTTAACTTAGTCCAAGACGAATTTTCATGATGAGTAAACACATCATCACATAAATATTAAACAATGCTTTGGATAAAGTATACATCTTTTAAATGT
This sequence comes from Phalaenopsis hybrid cultivar, assembly GCA_002079205.1. NCBI lineage: Eukaryota > Viridiplantae > Streptophyta > Magnoliopsida > Asparagales > Orchidaceae > Phalaenopsis > Phalaenopsis hybrid cultivar. Next base: position 208,153 of record JXCR01140008.1, on the reverse strand, counting down.
TGTTGTGATGTTATCGTCAAGGATAAATCAATATACATGATGATGATATTAAAATGTATAATATCAATATGAAAATAATGTAACATCAATAAAAAATCAGATAATATGGTCCAGAGAATTACCTCTTCATTTTAACATGGCTTCCTTTTTAAATAAGAAAATAAATAAAGCAACTGATTCTACTGTTGGCACGAGTCCATCCTATATAAACTCCACAGAAGTTAAGATGCCTAAAATTACTTTAATGCAATTCCAACTCCTAGCCCAAAATTTCATTCTTACCTTAGTATGCGTAGTATTTCACAATAGCACTTTCAAGAAATATTTTTTTTTCAAAGAACTCTAAGCACTGTCGCATATCAGCAGGCTTGACCTTCTGAATAACAATTAATTACAACATCTAATGCAAAATCTTACTCATCTCAAAACCAAACGGTCTTCCAGAAAGCGCAGGACATTAATTTAATCGCAAAATGATAAAACCCAGATTTCATAGGATTTTCATCATTTAGTGTTAGATATAGAGCAGGATTTAAGCTGGATTTAACCTAAATCTTGCCAGACGGTCATTTTGGACAAAATAAAGCCTCGGATTTGATAAATCCGGACTTCACATATTTCAGCCTTAAATCCCCGATTTACTAAATACCGTGAATCGGTGGCTTTAGTAAATCCGAGACGGGCGGTTCGCGCGAAAAAAAAAATACGTGAAGTTACCTTCCTCAATGGTTTCGGGTAGGAGAAGAGCAGGAGGAAAAAAATGGGAGTTTCGGGTCTCTATAAGCCGCGATCCCGTCGTTGCGTTCACAGCTAGCTCCAACTGCGACTGTATCGCGAGGGTTCGGTGACGAAGGCGACGGTTTTACGGTTTTGGACGAAAGAGAGAGGAGTGAGGGACATGCGAGGGTTTCGGGGAGAAGCAATATATCCGGAGAGAAGCAATATATCAGCGGGGAGAGAGTAAAAAATATTACATCAGTACTACGCACGTAGAGGAAGATGCGCACCCAATAAAATCAAGTCACGTAGCAGAAAAAAAAAACGGCGCAGTAACACGGGGAATATTCCCCCCCGTGTTATTCATGTGTTATTGTGTGTTATTCATGTGTTATTGTATCCTGGGAATATTCCTGGTGTTATAATAACACAATAACACATGAATAATACATGAATAACATATAATAACACAAGAATAACACGGGAGAGAATATTTCACCGTATTACTGCGCCGTTTTTTCTCTGTCAGGAATATTTCCCGTATTATTCAAGTGTTATTGTGTGTTATTCATGTGTTATTGTATCCTGAGAATATTCTTGGTGTTATAATAACACAATAACACATAAATAACACGCAATAACACATGAATAACACACAATAACACATGAATAACACGGGGGGAATATTCCCCGTGTTACTGCGTCGTTTTTTTCTTTTCTGCGTCGCGCGAGATACGTGGCGTGATTTTATTGGGTGCGCACCTTCCTCTACATGCGTAGTACTGATGTAATATTTTTTCGGGGAGAGAGAGGGGTAATGCAGCCGAGGGTTTCTATTTCATTATTTAAGTTGATTTTCTTAATTTAATTTTATTTGAAGTTTAATTTATTACTTTAATTGATTAATGATGTAATAATTAATAATTAATTAAAATATTATCATATTAATTATGCTTATATAAATAAAAAATAATTATTTAAAATATTATCAGATTAATTATAATTAAATAAATTTACTTATTAGAAATTCCACAGTATTGTAATTTGCAAGATTTAGGTGTATTTATGTACATTAAATACTTAAACTTATTTAATTGGCTATGAAATAAACTAATAATTTGGTTCATTTACATGGATGCTACATAATTTCATCCTTAATAATTAAATATTTATATTTACGTACAAACAACTCAAACTTTTAGTAGCACGTAAAAATATCACATTCACAATATTTTAAAAAGTGAAATATACATGTTCGTGTGTAATTTTATGAGTTTGATGTTTGGTATGTATGTAAAATTCTCAAATATTGGTCTTGAGAGTAGTTTTAAAGCTAGAGCGAGGTCTTTTAACCAATCAAGAAAATTGCATTGGCAACTTTAAACGAGTTTGATGTTTGGTAAGGTTCTAATCGAATATATTTTATAATCAAGAATATGTTTGTGAGACCAACACATCGTCGACATTGAAGATGTCGTAAATGATATTCATGCGTTAGCCCACTTTTCTTAACTTCAATTTTCTTTTATCAGTAAGGTCAGTCTAGTAAGCAATATTTAATGTTTATTAACTCGTTGATTCTCTCTTTACCTCAAATAAATCACTAAAATATATACAAAAAAAAGTGTTTATGATCAATTTCAGTGATTAAAGTTGAAAGTTTTTTTAAATATTTTAAATTTATTACACTTTGATGATTTCTAAATACAATGCATATTCATGCTTCATGACTTGATCATGTAGTCATCCCTAGGGATGTTATGTTTTATCCCATTATCCAAGCATCACTAGGAGAAGCTATGCGCAATATTTGATTTATTTGATTATAGATTACAATTTTCACATTAAACATCTAAATGACCTTAGATTAGAGTAATATTATATTTGATAGATTTCTCTTATCAAGACGTTCATTTAACTGCAAGCACACGTTATTCAAAATTTATAAAATATTTTAAATAGTGTTGCAAAGTTTTCAACTGTACAGGGTTTATTTGGGACAGTTATGGCTATTTGAAGAAGGAGCTATAAAACTACAATAGAATAAGTTATTGTTCAAAAAACTGTAGAAGTTATTGCAATTTTTTTTTTTTTTCAAAAAATCAGAACGTTATTTTATAGCAGTCACGACATGTAGCCTGAGTAGGTTGTAAAATGCATCTTTCCACCACAAATTTTTAAAAAACATATAAAACATAATTTTTTCATACACAAAAAAAAAATACGGTACAACATTAAATTGTTTGTTTTAAGCTCATTGGAGCTCAAATTGAAACACTTCTAGCGTCATTGATTTGTCACATCAATACATTTTGTTTTATTATAAATTTGCCAAAATTAAAATTCAAATAGGAGTAAATTTAATTTCAAAAATTTTAAATTCAGCCATTTATGAATCTAAGCCGGTCAGATGAATTTTCTAGCGACATATCAATAATCATCAACATGTTTTACTTCATCAAAACAATAAACTACATTATAATCACAAATATTTAATATTCATACTCATCAATTAAACTATTAAAATATAAACACAAACTATTTAACATTCTTCATCTAAATTTATGAATTAAAACATAAATTAGTTATTTTGAAATTTGTAATACTTGATGCTAAAGCTCAAAATATATCAAGATGAAATTATAAATGAACAGTTTGAAAAATTAAAAAAAAAAAATCAAAATCATGGAAAACAGAGTTTTTTCTCTTTATTAATTCATAAATAAAAATATTGTTATTATCCCTTTACTTGCAATTAAGGCATGAAGTTTGCAACCAAGACTACATAAATTACAAAGACATGTCAATGCGACAAATTTATTGATAAAACATTTGAAATATATAGAGGGNCAAAGTAATATTTGTTGTATGTCCTTATGCAGTTCATATTCATGTTTATTTTTAACAAAATTTAGGCTACCCGATCTGTAATCAAATTGTAACAAAAAATTAAAAGTTGAACCAAGGCTTTGTTTGCCTTAATTTGTTTTTACCTGCTTTTAAATCCTTGAACATTAGCAATTTTATGTTATTCAAGAAAGTAAAATGGGATAAAATTTTCATTTGTGAGTACCTGTAAGTGCATGGTATGATCTACTAAAAAAATTCATACAAAAGAGATTAAAAAATACTTTTATGGATTCTATTTCACTGCTTTCAGGAAAGGTGAACTCTAGAAATTCAAGGACGTCCCAAAGATTGCTATGTTACTGCAGTTTTGCGAACTAGAGACTTCCATTTTGAGGTCATGGTAGGCCTACAACAACGGTTGCCACTTTTACAAATGCTCTCGGAGACTCGCAGAACAGTGTGACTTCTTCCAATGAGCTGACGATCATGTCGATTCCACTGTTGAAAGTGATCTCAATTTGATAGTATCATTGGAGGACAGTTTAGGAAAAGACATCCACCGACTTCATGTTAAAAAGAATATCATCATTATTTTATTTGTAACTTGATTAGTTTTTTTTTGTAGCAATTTTGGTACTCAATGTTAAGTGAGCGGTGTATCTGAACTTCTGTTATATTTTGAAATGAGTTTCTACTTCTAAATTATTAAATATATTGGTGTCACAGTTTTGTTACAAAAAAATTACTAAATAAGGGCAGAATGGTCAGTTTTGTAGAAACAATTGTTTTCACACAAGCAAAAAACAGACAGCTAGCTTCCCCATAACATCTTCGCAGCAGCAGCTTCTTGGGGCAGCACAACTATAGTTGAAAAGCTGAGAAGCTGTAGCTGTGCCAAACAAAGCCTTAAAGAGGCTGAAGTGTGCTACTGGGGAAGGGGAGGTAAACGTGGGTTACCATCCTTGATGATTGTGAATAGGTGCCAGCGGAAGAAGGAGAAGATTGGCGGTCTTTGTAAGCTACATTCCCACCATCGCCTTCTCTGTTGGTTCCAATCGTTGTTGCATCACAAGGGTTCGACGCGCTGGAACAAGAGAAGGGAGAGTCAACGATTAGGTGTGGGAAAAATTGAGAGAGAAAGAGAGGGAACATGGAGGAACGAGAAGACATACACCCTTACCTGCTTTTATAGATTGATGCACTCGACAAAAGAAGAAGGTGACAAGGAGAGCGGAATAAGAAAAGGCAATATTCACGTTTTGGGAAGTCAGTGGGGCAGCGAACATTGTGTTTATGGTTGGAAAGAGGCTTTTATCCTCTAATACGTCTAATCCTTCTTACTTCTCTCTTTCTTACATTTCTTGTGCTGATGAGCTGGTTTCTTTTTCTGATTAGGAAGAGAAAGATGGTTCCAAGTCTTTGAGCCTAGCGTTGGCGAGTTACATGCTTGGCAAGCGCCTGTTTTGTGAGAATCTCTTGCAAGCTATCAATAAGATCTAAGAACTTAAGGATTGTTATCTCTTACAGTTGGTTTCTTTCTTTTTAAATTTTATTGTATCAAAGATATTGAAATGGACTTGATGGATGGTCTGAGGTTTATATGGGGCTGACCTTTTACTTTCAAAAGGTGGCCTCATGATTTTAAGATAGTAAAGGAAGATTTTAAAGATGTTTATATTTAGTTTAAATTTCTCAATCTCTCACTCTGGTGTTGGTTATAGTATGGTATTTTGAAAATTGGTAGTCATATAAGAATGTCATTGGTCTTAGAACCTCTCATGGCTAGCAGTGCACATCTTAATTTTGCAAGAGTCAATATTCAAATTAATTCGGATGCCATTCCTCCTAATTCGATTAATTTGGTTGTTAAGAACAAGTTATTGCGCCACATGTTATTTATGAATGGAAGCATGTTCCTTGTACGGTATGTTCTACATTTGCACATGAGCCGTCTAACTATCCTATGTCATTTAATTATAAGCTTTCTATTGTTGCTCCTATGTTTTGTGGCAAGAGTATAAGCATAAACAAATAAAAAATTCCTCAAAGGCCTCCTAAAGCTCCTTATGCACAATATGTCTTCTTATCATTCTCCTGCTTCTCTTGCCCTTGACAATAATGTTTTTGTTGATACTTCTTGTTGATTCCTCTAGAGGGAAAAAATATATATCTCATGTTGATTGCCTTATTCTGCATAATTTTACTGTTATTGAGAGCAGGAGTCATGAGCTACACAAGCTGTCACTCACTTAAGTCGTAGTTATTCACATAAGTCACAAATGTGAGTTGTGATGATGTCCATAGGCCATAGAGGCCAGAGTCAGGAGATGTACAATTAGTGGACCATGTGAGTTGTAGTTGGTCACGTGGGTTGTAGTTACGAGCTGTGATGACCTATGTAGGTCATAGAGGTTGAAATCAGAAGCTGCATGAGTTGTGGACCATATAGGTTGTAGTCAGTCACATAGACTGTAGTGGTAAGTTGTGATGATGTTCGTAGGTCATACGGACTAAAGTCAATAGCTGTATGAGTTGTGGACCACGTAACCGTAGTGCTTACATAGTTCGTAGTGGTGAGCAATGATAATGTTTGTAGGTCATTGACATCGAAGTTGGAAGATATATGAGTTGTGGACCTTGTAGGACGTAATGATGAACTATAATAACATCTGTAGGCCGTAGGGACTAGATTCGGGAGCTGCTATAGCTGTGGACCATGCAAGTTGTAGTTAGTCACGTAGGCTGTAGTGATAAGCTTTTATGATATTTGTATGCTGCAGAGGCCGGAGATAAGAGCTCACGAGCTGCATACCACATAGGTTGCAGTTGGTCATGTATTCCATAGTGGAGAGTTATGATGACATTTGTAGGCCGCAAGGGTCAGTCAAGAGTTGCCCAAGTTGTGAACCACGTTTGTCATAGTTGGTCATGTCTTGTGATGAGATAAAAGGAGTGAGCTCTAGAAGTTCATATGAAGTCATCATTTTCGGAGTGTATTGTTCTATCATCCTTAGAAAGTGTCGTTGCATTGCATGTGAAGTGCATTGTTACATCATCATCGGGGTGTGTTGTTGTATTGTATTTTGGATGCAGTGTTACACCGTCTTCAGGAGGTGCTGTTACACAATATTTAGGTTGCCTTGCTCTACAAGATACCTCATTACTCTCCAATCTACATTGGAATTTCACATCACATGTTATGATTCTACAAGGGGTTTTATAGCAACGAGTTAGAAGCGATCGACAATGATACACGATAGCTAGCTGACGGGTTTCCGTCTAGTTAAGCTAGTCAGTTTGACTTTAACTTTGTTGAAATCAGTGTTCTGAATGATTTTTAATTAAAATGTGAATATTTATTACTCTGAAAATAGCATTGAGATTCGTGTTATGCATCAAGATTCATGCAAAATGATAAATTTATTGATGGTGTATGTGTATCACATGATATTATATTTTTTACATTTAAAAAATCTCAATCTCTAATAAACTTTTGTATTTTTTTTTTGCAAAAAAAAATCTAATGATAATTTCAAATGTATTTATGATATAAATTTTATAAATAATTTCTTACATAATGTTTGTTCTTATTGTTGAATCATTTTAGAACGTCAAGTCCCATGTTGTTCGTGGGAGGGGATGCATATAAAAAAAGTGGTGAAAGAGGATGAGTGTATACTTAAGAAGTTCTCCCATTCGATCTCAAAGAAGAATGAGGAAAGAGGGAGATAAAAAAGTCCAATCCCTTAAGAGGGTGGGAGAGTCTCTCTTTATATGGACTCCATATGGATTCTCCTTTCTCTTTTAGATTAAAAGAAAAAAAATATTAAATAAATTTAGTACAAAATGTATGTCCACAAAGTACCAATAAAGAACGTTGAAGCCACAAATGTCATATAACCCATAAATTTATGTAGACATGTCATTTATGTAATGATAACTAACACTTTGGAATGATGGTTAATTGACATCATTAGATGAACTCGATGGGACAACCAGCCAATTAGAATTTGATGGTTGACCTTTTGGTAGGTAAGTCATGCCAATCTAGCCCAAAAATTTGGGCTTGATAGTGGACACTTCTGCAGATGAAGTCAATAGACAAAGCTTGACATCTGTGTTCTTGAGGAGAAAATGAACCTGTTAGGCTCAAATTGGCCCCTTAATATCAACACCAACCCATAAAAGATCGTTTATCAATATACACGCCTATATATTTATTTTCTTAGAAAAAAAAATTTAGAAGGCATTTTGTAGTTCAAATTTGCGTATATTAAATTCATATTTCAAAACTCAAATTCACATATATATGCTTGATTCAAACTCACAACTTTATAGTTGGAAATTAAACTCTTAATCACTATATCATGGATAAGTGCACTTTTGACCTTAAAATATATAAGAGTTTATAAAATTTGTAAATTCACTTTTAAAAGTGGGCTCTTTTTTCAAGTGGGCTCTTTTTTTGTTGTTGTTGTAAAAATCATAGTTTGTTGTTGTTGTACTTTCTAAAAGTGGGCTCTTTTTTTAAGTTTTCATAAGTAAAATTTCACTTATTCTTAAATATTATGATATTAAGATATACAATTAATCTTATAAGTTATTATAGGGTATACAAGCAATGTTCTACTCTCTTAATTAACCCACATTTATATTTTTCTATTGAATGAGGAAACATAACTTTTTTTTTCCCATTAATTTTTTCACATAAATAAAAACCTTCAAATATTTTAATGTGTTTTTTTAAATGAGAATTTCCATGCATAACAATCGATTCTTATGCTTTTACTTATCTAACACCCAAACTATGATTTTTACATCTATGGATCTGTTTGGGGTGACGGTGTGATAGAGTTTTCAAAATGCACCATAGTTTTGTCTGTTTGGCTAAACAACATTTTGATAGTTTTTTTTTCAAAAAAGCTGCTTTTAAGATCGCTGAAACCAGTGTTTTTACATTAGACTAGACTATATGATTCTGAATTTTTTTTTTTTTTTAAAAAATTGTAATAGTCACCGCTGCTGGCCAAACAAAACCTAAAACATCCTTTCTAATACACAAAAAAAAAGGTAGAGCATAATTCACCTTTTCATATATAATTTAAATATGTTAAGAGTGTAAAAAATAAAATTTGTGTGTGAGATAATGTAAATTTTCCTTTGTTGTGGAGCATTGCAAAATCTACAATTACGTTACTATAAGAAAATGTTAAGGGTCCTNTAATATTCTCAATTCTATCACAATAAACTAATCTCAAGGCTTTTTTTAGTGTCCAACACTCAACTCTATACAAATCCATAAAGCTGCTTATAATTTTTATAAATTTTGTTTTTAAATCTCTATAAAATCCTCTTATTACATTTAACCACTTAGCCTTGACATTGGAAGCATATCCTTAAATAATATTTCTCCATCCGATTCTCAAATATACTTATATCACACCAAGGTATTCCTTTATCTTCTTATAATATCATTTAATAATTTTCACGTTCACTAAAATTATATATTATATACTTAATATTTATTTCAATCATAACCAACAAATAGTAGTGGGCAGATTATTGTTCTAGCTCACGACGATCGAGTTGCTTCAGGGTCTTTGCAAACTCGCCCGACCACATCACTTCGGTGAGAAGCACGGGAATATGCTCCACCTCAGGAGACGGTGAGAACCAATTATTATCAGTATCGGCAAGAACGTATTTGTGGTATGGACTCATCCAAACCTTTCTGCTTCTGTCACGGGTAGAAACTCATCTAGCTGGAGAGCCTTTCCTCTTACGAGAAAAGGGAGGTGGCACATTAGGACTTTCCATGCGAGTGTTGCCCTCTCATCGAGTCCCTTCCTCCCCAGATGGTTGTTGGGAAGATAGCTCGAGAGGGGACACTGGATCAACAAGGGGCAACGAGGCTTCTGATCCTAGGGCAGTCACCATCTCCCTGAAGTCGGCTTCGCCCCCGGCTGTTTAGAACTTCTCCGCGACGCAGAACGTATATCCTGCTCGAACTCAGATAAAACCACTGGAAACGGGCGGCTAACCACGACCCTGGCTTGCAAGTCCAAGAAGGTGCAGCCAACCGATTGTGCCATCTTAGCTAGTTCCTTCCCTCGAATTGAAGGTGTTAATTCGGGCGCATTCGGCGACATAGCGGGCTCACTAGTTGGAATGCCTGCATCCAAAAAATCAACTCTTCTAGCAATGATAGTAACTTCTCCATTCGAAAAACCGTTGAATTACGATGGAGGTCTTAGAAGTGAGAACAATAAACTCCACACCTGCAGTGTCAACACCAGCTGTTGTAATCCCACCAGTATCTTGGCCTTTGATAGACCCGACCTTCGACTGGGCAAGCTTCGCTTTAGGTTTCCACCCGACAACTCTCGCCTCACTCGCTTTCTCCCTCTCAATCTCTCTGGCCCCTGATGCCTCCCATAGTTCCTCAGTCATATGACCGTATTTTTAGACCGAAGAACCCGATCGATGATCCTCAAGTCCGTATATTGGGGGTCGAGAGTTGATGGCCTTCAATCTTGGCAGCATCGACAACCAAGTGCCACGGCAAAGTCTTAACTTTGCCCTCCATTACATCCGAGGAAGCCACTATGACTCCCCAATCTCCTGAACAAGAGTTGATAAGAAACTACATCTTCTAATCCAATAATTTATTATCAAGTCCCAACAGCTGGAATCGATAACTGGTCGATATCTTCCCAGGCAACCCTGAACGTGAACAAGTAGCTGAAAAAAGGTTGGTCAGTCAAGGGATTTCCACTCGATGACCAAAAACAACGTAAGTCATGATAGTCGCAATTGAGTTCAGCAATACATGAGCAGGAATGACGTCGTAGCGATTGGCATGACCCGCAACTCCATGCAAAAGGGTAAGTGAAGCCCGCATCAGAACTGGTCCCGATAGAATACCAAGTCATTTCCAAAGAGATTTGTCATCCAGTCCTAGCTCCTCGCTGCATGGAGGCTCACGGTGGAATCGAAAACATAATCAGCTTCGAGCCTAGCAACGTCCTAGGAACTTGAAGAAGACAATGTGCTCGTGGGAATCATTCCAAAGAGCTTGGGGGAAAATTTCGGAGCCATTGCGGAAGGAAGGAGGATCAAAGAAAACCTTGAGAGTAAAAGAGCATAGTACGACATCCATACTCAAACCTACACATAAGATTTAAAGACAAAAGTATAAGCGCCATTGAACTTCGGCGCATCCAAAAGCGCATCAAAAGTCACACCACACAATCAAGTATGATTTGACACAATAAAAGTTAATTTTCAAAAGTATAAAGTTAAAACAGATTAGTCAAAACAATATTTTTTAAAAGAGTCTTCAGTCGCGTCAGCCGAGATATACCCTCGCCGAAATAACCTCTTAAATACAAGTTCTCCTCGTAACCTAAATCGGTCAACCCGATCGATCTCAATCTGGATTCGGTTCATGGTGGTGGCCGACTCTCGAGCGACTGTCTCCTCATTCAGCTGAGCAACCTCCCCCTCCAGTCGCTCAACATGGGCCGCTACCTCCCGTAAAATTTCACTGTCATAATCGCTAACTGTCCACGCAAAGTAGTCGACCACCTCATCCATCTTACGTCCGAGAGGAGCTGAAGAAACTGGTCGTTCTCCGCTTATCTCTCGGAAAGCACCTAACTGGTCTATCGTCAGTCTACTTTCATCACTGATCGGTCGGAGAATATTGCTAATTGGCTTAGGATTTTTTCCGTAAAATCCTCAATCGGAGTCACTTCAATACCTGGCAAAGCAGAAGTAGTTGGAGCATCCCTCTCATCCGTTGTAACCGGAGTATATCTTCCACTTGCAAATCTGGTTGGGACTCTACCACCACCATTGTTGGAACTATCAACGATCCCGAAGCTCCCTCAGCGTTGGGATCTGAAGTGCTAGCCAGTGGGGGTTGCTCTTCGATCATCATAACAGCTTGTCAATCATCCCGCGGAATCTCCTCCTATCATTGTTCACCTAGATCCCTCAACGAAGCCACTTGTTCAGGTAGATTAAGCTCAAGGTCATCCCTTTTTCTTTCCACAACTAATTTCATCCTAAACCTTCCACTCGCAGGACGAGGCAGAGTGCTTATCTCTCCCAGAACCATACTGAGAACATATTTATCGAATAAACTTTGAGCTTTAGCCCATACATGTGTGAATTGAAGTTCATGGAAAGAGGAGAAAGAAGAGAAAAAAAAATCACATTGATCCGATTAATAGGAAATGCGAGCACAAAAATTCAGAGATTAAATTATTAGTCTATTAAACGGTTGAGATTACAAATGAAATTTTCCATCATTATGATTCTCTTGCACTTATCGCAGCACAGGCTTCAAGGAGCAAAAAAAATTGGGGAACTAATATGTATGCAGAAAAATTATTAGCACCTTAAGACAATCAAATGGCCTAGAAAGGAAGAGGTGAAATCCAATGATTTGTCAGAATTAAAGGGCTTGATGAGCCGGCCGGCTGAAGATAAATCGATCGATCAATGAAAAGCCGATCAGATTAAATTTCGCCTGTTTATCGAATAATGCATGGACTGATGACAATGATATCAAATGACTTAGAGTCAATTGGTCATCACTCAAAAGTCACTCAGGATCTCAAAGTCAAAGCCGATTGATACTGATGAGGAATAAGTCGACCCAAGTCAGCTAAGTCGACTGATCCAAATGCACGCCAATCGAAAAACATAGACTTGTGTAGTTGTCAAAATCAGTTGGTGCGAAAAGGTTTTCATGTCAGTTATGAGTATGAAAGGGTGTTAGAATCTTTAAAAATATGGTGAGGCACTAGTATTAGTTATAATTGTGAAAAGACATCTAAAAGAGAAAAATTGATCTGTAATGTCACTAATTAAATAAGAGTAAATAATGATTTATAAAGCCTCATTAAAGTAGGGGTAAGAAAATACAAAAATGAATCCTATGATTATAAATAGGGACTATTTTATGAATGAAAACATGGTTATTTCCCCCTGAAACTGTTCATCTTCCACTCTTATTGTTTTCTTTTTCCTTCTTCTTCACGCTTTATCCCTCTAGGCATGTTCTAGAGGACAAATTGGGATTCAACAATTTAAGTTTATATATATATATATATATATATTAACTCAATGTCGAGTCATGATGTAATATTGTTATAACTAGAAACTCTTTGATTTCTCTGCAACTAACTATAAAACTAATCAGAACTTCATTATATATGCCTATAACTATTAAATCAAAGCAAAGAGAATAAAATTATTTATAAGAAAATATTTTTTTACCACAATATAGACCAACTAACATGAAGCCCGTTGAAATTAGAAAATTAATACACAACTTCTCATAGTATGCACCTAATTGACTAACATCTGTGTGAGTGTGTGTTTATATACATATAAATGTATATATGTATGCATCATTAAATTAAATTAAATAGTATGCATATCATTTAAATTTCAAGCTCCTTTTGAGCTAAATGATTTGGCTCATTGCTTGGCTCTTTTGGCTTGATTTAAGGCAGGAATCAATTCAATCTTTGAGCTAAACTATCATCCTTACCAGCTGTTAGGTCTCTCGACATCTAAATAACAAATTTATATATGATCAGTAGCTCTAAATTCAATGGCATCTCATATGTCAGTCAACGTCTAGAGATGTCTGAACATCTAAATATTGTAATCATTATAATTCTGAAAATGCCAACATATTCTAGATAACACACTAAACTGAAAATATCAGGGAATAGTATTTTACTTGTCAAAATGGTTGATCAGTAACACAAATTGCAAGTCTGTTAAAATCAAAACATAGTCTGTTCAACACAAACAAATATCAAGAAAGTGAATGACAACATGAAAAAGTGCAAAGAATAAGATTCTAAGAAAATTGACAGACAAAGGGACGATCGAGGCATGAGAAATAGCACTCACCCGCATTGGGAATGTAGAACAGATTAGCTATCCGAAGTCTTTGAACTTCGAAATTCCCTCTTCAACTCGGCCATCCTCCTCATGCACTCACCCTTCGACTTCCCTGGCACCGCCGCAGCGACCTTCTCCCACCTCATTGCTACATCCTTAGGAAACGCCTTCAACGCATTAAGCAAANTTAAAATCAAAACATAGTCTGTTCAACACAAACAAATATCAAGAAAGTGAATGACAACATGAAAAAGTGCAAGGAATCAGATTCTAAGAAAATTGGCAGACAAAGGGACGGCCGAGGCATGAGAAATAGCACTCACCCGCATTGGGAATGTAGAACAGATTAGCTATCCGAAGTCTTTGAACTTCGAAATTCCCTCTTCAACTCGGCCATCCTCCTCACGCACTCACCCTTCGACTTCCCTGGCACCGCCGCAGCGACCTTCTCCCACCTCATTGCTGCATCCTTAGGAAACGCCTTCAACGCATTAAGCAATGCAATATCTTCTGCAGAGCTCCATCCCTCATTCCCAACAACAACAGAATCGCCACCAATCCCACTCCCGGAAGAGTCAGCATTTAAAGCATCCACACGCTTGTCCAGAGGCTTCCTCTGCTTCAAAAACTGGGCGAAGGAGTCGTCCCCAGGGGACCGCCTCTCTGCCAAAGATTTAGCCGCTCGGATCACGCTCTCCACCCCATGCCTCCCCTTGAATGCCTCGGCGACTCGCTCCCATCGCCCAGGCGCCCCAGCAGGATGCTTCGAGATCTGGCGCTTGAGAATCTCGAAATCCTCAACAGTCCATTCCTCTAGCCGATTCGATTCCTTAGTCGCCGTTTCGCCCTCATGACCTGCTGGATCTTCTCCTCTTTTCTCTACAGGTTTAGGGTTTAGAGATCCAACCGGAGATAATGAAGGAATAGTGGGTTTAGGGTTCCACCGGGAAGCTGGACGCCGCCGGGTCTCCTCGGGTTCGGTTTGTTTGGGGAGAGAAGGAAGGGGGCCGCCACGCCCAACGCGAGGATCTCCGCCGGTATTGGAAGGTGGGGCGAACGGCGCAACGATAAGGGAGAGGGAGATCCAGAGCAAGATGGTGAATAAGATGGAGGAGCTCGAATTAAGTAAGAAGGCGGTGGTGAAGAGGACGGCGGAGGCAGAGAAACAGCATGCTGCGTGAAGCTTGGAGATCTTTTGCGTTTCAGGTAGAGGAGCGTAGCTGAGGGGGGAGNGGTATTGGAAGGTGGGGCGAACGGCGCAACGATAAGGGAGAGGGAGATCCAGAGCAAGATGGTGAATAAGATTGAGGAGCTCGAATTAAGTAAGAAGGCGGTGGTGAAGAGGACTGCGGAGGCAGACAAACAGCATGCTGCGTGAGGCTTGGAGATCTTTCGCGTTTCAGGTAGAGGAGCAGAGGTGAGGGGGGAACGAGCTTGAAAGAGGAATCGAGGCCTCGAGTCCTCCTCGATGAACTCCATTTCGTTGACAGTTACCCTTACGAGAGGCAATGAAACCCCTGAAGAAGAAGAACGGATCGGGATCCTTAACATTTTCTTATAGTAACGTAATGGTAGATTTTGTAATGCTCCACCACAAAGGGAAATTTACATTATCTCACACACAAATTTTATTTTTTACACTCTTAGCATATTTAAATTATATATGAAAAGGTGACTTATACTCTGCCCTTTTTCGTGTATTTGAAAAGATGTTTTAGGTTTTGTTTGGGCAGAAGCGGTGACTATTACAATTTTTTTAAGAAAAAGAAAAATTCAGAAGCATTTAGTTTGGTCCGATGTGAAAATGTTGATTTCAGCGATCTTAAAAGCAACTTTTTGAAAAACTATCAAAATGTCGTTTAGCTAAACAGACAAAACTATGGTGTGTTTTGAAAACTCTACCACACTGTCACCCCAAACGGATCCATAGATGTAAAAATCATAGTTTGGGTGTTAGATGAGTAAAAGCATAAGAATTGAGTGCCATGCATGCAAATTCTCATTTAAAAAACACATTAAAATATTTGAAGTTTTTTATTTATGTGAAAAAATTAATGGGAAAAAGGTTATGTTTCCTCATTCAATAGAAAAATATAAATGTGGGTTAATCAAGAGAATGGAACATTGCTTGTATACCCTATAATAACTAATAAGATTAATTGTATATCTTAAAATCATAATATTTAAGAATAAGTGAAAATTTACTAATGGAACCTTGAAAAAAGAGCCCACTTTTACAAAGTGAATTTACAAATTTTATAAACGTTTATATATTTTAAGGTCAGAAGTGCACTTATCCGTGATATAGTGATTAAGAGTTTAATTTCCAACTATAAGTTTGTGGGTTTGAATCAAGCGTATATATGTGAATTTGAGTTTTGAAATATGAATTTAATATAAGCAAATTCGAACTAAAAAATGCCTTCTAAATTTTTTTTTTTCAAAAAAATTAATATATAGGTGTGTATGCTGATAAACGATCTTTTATGAGTTGATGTTAATATTAAGGGGCTAATTTGAGCCTAACAGGTCCATTTTCTGCTCAAGAACACAGATGTCAAGCTTTGTCTGCTGACTTCATCTGCCGAAGTGTCCACTATCAAGTCCAAATTTTTGGGCTAGATTGGCATGACTTACCTACCAAAGGTTCAACCGTCAAATTCTAATTGTCTGGTTGGCCCATCGAGTTCATCTGATGATGTCAGTTAACCATCATTCCAAAGTGTTGGTTATCATTACAAAAATGACATTACATATATTTATGGGTTATATGACATTTGTGGCTTCAATGTTCTTTATTGGTATTTTGTGGACATACATTTTGTACTAAAATTATTTAATACTTTTTCTTTATAGTCTAAAAGAGAAAGGAGAATCCATATGGAGTCCATATAAATAGAGGCTCTCCCACCCTTTCAAGGGATTGGACTGTTTTATCTCCCTCTTTCCTCATGCTTCTTTGAGATTGAATGGGAGAACTTCTCAAGTATACACTCATCCTCTTTCACCATTTTTTTTATATGCATCCCCTCCCACGAACAACATGGGACTTGACGTTCTAAAATGATTCAACAATAAGAACAAACATTATGTAAGAAATTATTTATAAAATTTATATCATAAATACATATGAAATTATCATTAGATTTTATTGATAAAAAAATACAAAAGTTTATTAGAGATTGAGATTTTTTTAATGTAAAAAATATAATATCATGTGATACACCATCAATAAATTTATTATTTTGCATGAATCTTGATGCATAACAAGAATCTCAATGCTAATTTTAGAGTAATAAATATTCAAAATTTAATTAAAAATCATCTAGAACACTGATTTCAACAAAGTTAAAGTCAAACTGACTGGCTTGATTAGACGGAAACCCGTCAGCTAGCTATCGTCTATCATTGTCGATCGCTTCTAACTCATTGCTATAAAACCCCTTGTGGAATCATGACATGCAATGTGAAATTCCAATACACATTGGAGAGTAATGAGGTATCTTGTAGAACAAGGCAACCCACATATAGTGTAATAACACCTCCTGAAGACGGTGTAACACTGCATCCAGAATATAATACAACAACACACCCCGATGATGATGTAACAATGCACTTCACATGTAATGCAATGACACTTTCTAAGGATGGTAGAACAACACACTCCGAAAATGATAACTTCATCTGAACTTCTAAAGCTCTCTCCTTTATCTCATCATTAGACGTGACCAACTATGACATACGTGGTTCACAACTTCGGCAACGCTTGACTGACCTTTGCGGCCTACAAATGTCATCATAACTCACCACTATGGACTACATGACCAACTGCAACCTATGTGGTCCACAACTCGTGAGCTCTTAACGTCGGCCTCTACAACATACGGATATCATAAAAAATTATCACTACAGCCTACGTGACCAACTACAACTTGTATGGTCCACAGTTAGAGCAGCTCCCGAATCTGGTCCTTGCGGCCTACAGATGTTATTATAGTTCATCATGACGTCCTCCAAGGTCCACAACTCATATATCTTCCAGCTCCGATACCTATGACCTATAAACATTATCATTTCTCACCATTATGAACTATGTAAGCACTACGATTATGTGGTCCAAAACTCATACAGCTATTAACTTTAGTTTGAATGGCTTACGAACATCATCACAACTTACCACTACAGTCTATGTGACCGACTACAACCTAAATGGTCCACAACTCATGCAGCTTCTGATTTCAACCTCTATGGCCTACATACGTCGTCACAGCTCGTAACTACAACCCACGTGACCAACTACAACTCACATGGTCCACTAATTATACAGCTCCTGACTCTGTCTGGCCTCAATGACCTATGGACATCATCACAACTCACATTTGTGACTTACGTGAATATCTACGACTTAAGTGAGTGCCAACTCGTGTAGCTCCAGACTCCTGCTCTCAATAACAGTAAAATTAGGCAAAATAAGGAAATCGAAATGAGAAATTTCTTTTCCCTCCAGAGGAATCAACAAGAAGTATCAACAAAAACATTATGGTCAAGGGTAAGAGAAGCAGGAGAATGATAAGAAAACATATTATACATAAGGAGCTTTAGGAGGTCTTTGAGGAATTTTTTATTTGTTTATACTTACGCTCATGCCACAAAACATAGGAGCAACACTAGAAAGCTTATAATTAAATGACATAGGATAGTTAGACGACTCATGTGCAAATGTAGAACATGTCGTACAAGGAACATCCTTCCATTCATAAATAACATGTGGTGAAATAACTTGATTTTTAACAACCAAATTAATCAAATTAGGAGGAACGACATTCGAATTAATTTGTATATTGACTCTTGCAAAATTAAGATGTGCACCGCTAGCCATAAGAGGTTCTAGGACCAATGGCACTCTTAAATTACTACCAATTTTCAAAATACCATATTATAACCAACACCAGAGTGAGAGATTGAGAAATTTAAACTAAATATAAACATCTTTAAAATCTTCCTTTACTATATTAAAATCATGAGCCCACCTTTTGAAAGTAAAAGGTCAACCCCATATAAACCTCAGACCATCCATCAAGTCCACTTCAATATCCTCAATACAATAAAATTTAAAAAGAAAGATACCATCTATAAGAGATAACAATCCTTAAGTTTTTAGATCTTATTGATAGCTTGCAAGAGATTCTCACAAAACATGCGCTTGCCAAGCATGTAACTCGCCAACGCTAGGCTCCAAGACTTAGAACCATCTTTCTCTTCCTAATCAGAAAAAGAAACCAACTCATCAGCACAAGAAATGTAAGAAAGAGAGAAGTAAGAAGGATTAGATGTATTAGAAGATAAAAGCCTATTTTCAACTATAAACATCATGTTCGCTGCCCCACTGACTTCCCAAAATGTGAATATTGCCTTTTCTTATTTCCGCTCCCCTTGCCACCTTCTTCTTTTATCGAGTCCATTAAGAGCAGGTAAGGGTGTATGACTTCTCCCTCCTTCATATTCCCTCTCTTTCGCTCTCAATTCTGCCCACACCTAATCGCTGACTCTCCCTTCTCTTGTTATGGAGCAATGCACTCAAGTCACCTAACACTCTGCCGCCCTCTTTTCTACAAACTATTACTACTGTCCACTTACCTAACTTCGTTCAAACTCTCCTCAACTGCCCCACTACCGCTGACTACCACTTACAATCTTTCCCACTTGTAGTTTCTACAGTTTTGCACCTTAACCTTGCTACCACTAGCACTTTATTGTTGTCACCAACCCCACTTCTCTAAGTGTCAAGCCACTTATCCACCTAAGCATTCTCATCTCAGCAACACTTAATTTAGTTTTATGCTTCTCTTTAAAAGGCCAACATACTGCTCCATAACTCGTTGTAGGTCTCATCTTCATCTTATAAAATTTTCCTTTAAGTCTAAGCAGTAATTTTCTATCACACAATAGGCACGATGCATTCCTCCACTTCAACCATCTAACTTGAATTCTACTAATAATGGATAACTCATTATTGGGAAAGAAGAACATTGGGAAAGAAGAACACACAGCAACGAAGATGTATCACATATATAGCAGATAATACTGACATTAAGTTTGTACTTTTCAATCTGGCCAATTGAATTGTTAAGATTTGTTGTGAATCATATGATCCAAAAGAGCTATGTATTCTATAACAATTGTTAAGATCACATTCAAATCTCATGGATGGTAATGTTCATGTGGGTTGAATGCAAATAAATAGGGAAATATATTTTTTTTGGGCGTAGAATTGGAGATTTCATAGTGACTGGCTAAAATCCCCAATTTGGTCTTAGTGTTTGTAAACTAAAGCAAGAGCTAGCCTTCAAGAGAAGGGAAGTGGGAGCTCTAGAGTGATATCCAATATCCTCCTAGCCTAACTATTGATTTAGGAGATAAACTTAGGATTAGTCAATTAGGACAGCTCTAAGTTGAATTATATAATTTTTTTATTAAAAAAATTATATTTCATCCTTTAAGATCAAAATTTAATTCAACAAAATAAAAACATAATGCAAGCTAACTCAACCAACTTCCTTCATCTATCGAAACGTGATAACATCACATCTAAAGCAAGGTAACATAATAAAAGCACACATCCTTTGAAAATGAAATACAGTAGAGGGATAGGCGTATAACATGCGATAAAACATAATACTTGTCAATCTCTAGTAGCATCAACATCAGCATCAGCAACAGAGTTTTAAATGTTAGAGTTGCGGCAAAGTGTTGGACGTCAAGGGTAGTTAAGGGGAGACATGAAATTCTAGGCCCTGGTGAATTTTCTATTATTTACTTTCAAAAGGTGGGTGTATGACTTCTCCCTCCTTCACATTCCCTCTCTTTCGCTCTCAATTCTGCCCACACCTAATCGCTGACTCTCCCTTCTCTTGTTCTCGTGCGTCGAACCCTTGCGATGCAACAATGATTGGAACCAACAAAGAGGGGACGGTGGGAATGTAGCTTACAGAAACCACCCAATCTTCTCCTTCTTCCGTTGGCACCTATTCACAAGCATCGAGGATGGTAACCTACGTTTACCTCCCCTTCCCCAGTAGCACACTTCAGCCTCTTTAAGGATTTTTTTGGCACAACTACAACTTCTCAGCTTTTCAACTGCAGCTGCGCTGCCCCAAGAAGCTGCTGCGGGGAAGATGTTATGGGGAAGGTGGCTGCCTATTTTTTACTTGTGTGAAAACAACTGTTTCTACAAAACTGATCATTCTGCCCTTATTCAGTATTTTTTTTTATAACAGAACTGTGACACCAATATATTTAATATTTCAGAAGCAGAAACTCATTTCAAAACATAACGAAAGTTCATATACACCACTCACTTAACATTGAGTACCAAAAATGCTACGAAAAAGAGAAAAACTAATCAAATTACAAATAAAATAATGATGATATTGTTTTTAATAAGAAGTCGGTGGATATCTCGTCCTAAATTGTCCTCCAATGATGTTATCAATTCGAGATCACTTTCAGCAGTGGAATCGACCTGAGCGTCAGCTCATTGGAAGAAGTCACACTGTTCTGCGAGTCTCTAAGGGCATCTGTAAAAGTGGCAACTATTTTTGTAGGCCTACCGCGACCTCAAAAAGGAAGTCTCTAGTTTGCAGAATCGCAGTAACATAACAATTTTCGAGACGTCCTTGAATTTCTAGAGCTCATCTTTCCTGAAAACAATGAAATAAAATCCATAAAAGTATTTTTTAATCTCTTTTGTTTGAAATTTTTTAGTAGATCATACCATGCTCTTACAGATACTCACAAATAAAAATTTAATCCCATTTTAGTTTCTTGAATAGCATAAAATTGTTTATGTTCAAGGAATTAAAAGCAGGTAAAAACAAATTAAGGCAAACAAAGCCTTGGTTCAACTTTGAATTTTTTGTTACAATTTGATTACAGATTGGGTAGCCTAAATTTTGTTAAAAATAAACATGAATATGAACTGCATAAGGACATACAACAAATACAACTTTGAAATTAGAGCAAAGTTCAAAAAGTTAACGAAGGAAATATAAACAGGAGAATCTGTTAGGGTTGAGGGTGCTTTCCTGCTAGTTTGTCAATTTAAAATATGTATATTAAAATGAAACAATAAATGAGAATCAATATCATCCATCTTTACACAAAAAATATATGAGTTTAGTTATAAATATGGTACAGTATACAAATGCACGCGGTTCCAGCTTCCTGCGGGGTCTAAGAGGACATGGGTCAGTGTGTACACGTCCCATACCACTTCATTAAAGGGGTTATTTCTTGCTTGATTCAAACCTATAACCTCCCAAAAAAAATAGGAACAACCTAAGAGTTGCAGTCAACCCACTCCATAACTTTTAGCCCTAGTAAAATTTGAACAAGATTTTACTAGTAAAGAAGGTTGAAAAAAAAATTGCATAAATCAAACCTAAATATAATCATGCTTTAAATCACTACAAAATATCTCAGTAAATCATTTACATAATAAACATAATTATAAACACAAACTGTGATGCACTCAAATCACACCTAAAATCCTATTTGAAGCTATGATGGAAAATACCATTACAAGAAAAGAAGCGGCATCAGTTAAGACTTGAGATGAGCTACCAAATAACCATACCTCAAAATAACCAAATCTTTAAATCTTGAAGTTTACTCATAAAAATAATTTTATTCTACGACAATGATTTCTAGTATTCTTTATCTTACAACATTTCATCTTAAAATCTAAAACTAATAATCGATGTTGAGTACTTAAATCCTCACTTGGAATGACCCTACAATCCTTACATTCTCGCGATCTTTTCTTCTCATAATAAAATAATCAATTTGTGTTTTAATAGATCCATTCTTAAGAGTAATAATATGTTCATCTCTTTTCTTGAATAAATTATTAGTAATAATAGAATCATACGCTAAACAAAAATCTAATATGACTCTACTTTTGTAATTAATCACTCCAAAATCATAGCCGCCATGGATGGTTCCCATTTAATTTCTTGAATACATAAGATATTTATCTTTCTATGAATCATAATATCAACTAATTCCATTAATTTTCATATGAAAGCATCTATATTCGAATATCATATCCTAATATTAGCTTCATGGACTAATTTCTATACTTGTATCAGCTCGTAATGTGAGAACTCATGCTCATTTGACATTATACTCGGGCGTCAGTGTAGCGGCCCTTGCGCACTTTTCACGGTATTCAAGGCATAATCGCTTCCAGAGCGTGCTCTGACATTTACACAATGATCAAAAGTATATATGTCATGACTTTTCAACAAATTTTATGTTGGTTGTCAAATACCTAACCAACCCTTCACTTTTCATATCCGGGCTTGGGACCCTGCAATGACAATGTTACTTACTTATAAAAATATTATAATATTAAAAATAAAAAAATATGAAGTATTAAAACATTTTTAGGTTGAGTATTTGTACACCTTGAGATCAATGTGAGTCCAACCTTAATTTTAATTGAAACTCTAAGGCAATATCAAGTAAATGATTTTTTTTTAACATTGAGCAAAGACNTCTATAACTAATAATCGATGTTGAGTACTTAAATCCTCACTTGGAATGACCCTACAATCCTTACATTCTCGCAATTTTTTCTTCTCATAATAAAATAATCAATTTGTGTTTTAATAGATCTATTCTTAAAAGTAATAATATGCTCATCTCTTTTCTTGAATAAAATATTAATAATAACAGAATCATACGCTGAACAAAAATCTAATATGACTCTATTTTTTTCATTAATCACTCCAAAATTGTAGCCACCATGAATGGTCCCCATTTAATTTCTTGAATACATAAGATATTTATCTTTCTATGAATCATAATATCAACTAATTCCTTTAATTTTCCTATGAAAGTATCTATATTCAAATATCTTATCCTAATATTAGCTTCATGGACTAATTTCTAAACGTGTATCAGCCTGTAATGTGAGAACCCTTGCTTATTTGACACTATACCCGGGCGTCGGTGTAGCGGCCCTTATACACTTTTCACGGTATTCAAGGCATACAGTGCATCGCTTCCAGGGTGTGCTCTGACATTTACACAATGATCAAAAGGATCTATGTCATGACTTTTCAACAAATTTTATGTTGGTTGTCAAATACCTAACCAACCCTTCACTTTTCATATCCGGGCTTGAGACCCTGCAATGGCAATGTTACTTACCTATAAAAATATTACAATATTAAAAAAAAAAAAAAATATGAAGTATTAATTTTTTTTTAGGTTGAGTAATTGCACACCTTGAGATCAATGTGAGTCTAACCTTAATTTTAGATTCAAGCTCTAAGGCAGTATCAAGTAAATGATTTTTTTTTAACTTTGAGCAGAGATTTTAGTTGAAAGCCAACAATAAATTTTGGTGGGATGCACGACCTCCAAAAGCTTGATTATATGGAACTTCATAAAATGTTATATCAATGGCATATCCTACAAAATAAAGTTGTGCGGTACTTGTTATTGTAATCTCTTATCTCCATTTGGAGATTTTGAGATCAACTAATGTCTAGCACCAAATTGCATTTCGATATAAGAAACTATAATGCTTCTAGTGATCCCTAAGGGGAAAAAGATAAATTTGTATTTCTTAATCAAAATTTAATCACATAAATCTTAAAAATTATTAATATTATTTTGAAAAGATGGTAATATGTTGATAATAAAACTAATTTTATATTACAATTGTCTCAAAATAATTTTAACATTTTAAATTTTAATCAATGTAAGTCTTAAAAAACCTTTTTTTTTTTGGGAAATTATGCTCGAAATTTCATTTCACACAAAAAAAAAAACGCTCACTTTTCACTACGAGTTACTTCTTTTAAAAAATGCCACCTTTATCTCAACTAAGATGATTATCTCAATGAAAATAACACTACACACTTTTCATTATTTGAAATGACACCATTTACAAGAAAAAATTAGCTCAAGCCTTCACACATCACTTGCTCTCATAGTGCTCTTTGTTAAAGCTTTCTCCAAGCTTGTATTTTCTTGAGTTCTTGTCCCCATCTAAGTGGTTCTTATGTTTCTATTCATATCATGCAACTCTTAACACCATTAGACTTCTACAAACTACCACCTAATGATCATGATAAATTCAATAATTTTAAATGTGTTATTATTCCTTTTTGATATTGAACATAATATAGTACTACTCATTCTCATTACCATCAATCATTCTTGAAAATAAGTAATAAATTAAGGTCACGGAAAAATCCATTTCTAAAGTTTTGAAGAACTGATCAAAATATAATTTCTTAGTCATGACAATGAGATTATTAGCCTCAAACTGTCTATGATTAAGGAATATTATGAACCATACTTTAATAATCAATGAGTATTTATCATATTATGATTGAATTATCTACAAATTATGTTCTAACTAGTTCAAATAATCTTTAAACTATCTTTTAAATATGATAAAACTTTATTTTAATTATGATTAAGGAATCATCAAATTATGATGAAATCACTTTCAAATTATAATCAAACTATGATTATATCAAATTATGATCAAATCACTTTCAAAATATAATTTATTTAATTGAATTTAACTTTTATTAAATTTATGGTTAGAATAGTTATACAAATCAATTGAATATTGATTTGTTCTTGAATTGCACTTAAGGAATAGAACTTAAGAAATGAGAGAGAAAGACACACAGACAGGATATGAGGAGTGAACACTCATACATCTTATTTATCTCCCGTTATTCACAAAATGATCTTAATAGGGAAGAATATACAAAATAGTGACATTACATTTTTGCCTCTAACTTTTTAATAGGTGTTGCAGATGATATTCTGGATATTTTACATATATAACTCTATCGCTCGGTCGCTCTCTCACTCGGTCGACTGGGCTGTGACAACTACAGCTCGATGAGGTTGATCTTATCATCTAGGCTGAGTCGGTGTTGTTGGTCGACTGAGCTTAATTAGCTTCGGGTTGACTTTGGCATCAAATTTTCATTTCATCGAGCATGTATTTCAACTAAACTTTGGTTTTATCTCAAATATTGTGACATTTAAATTGATTTTTCTTTTTGTAGAATCAACTTTGACGTCATTTGAACTTATTATTTTGCAAATTTAGAGTCAAAATAATAATACAAATCCAATGATGATAAGACTGGCCTTTACAGGCAAAAACCTCACTGGACTTATAATTTAATTTACATTTATACCATCCAAAATTTTCACATCTCATTAAAAAAATGCCACCATTTTAACTTTTAGAAGGTGAAATATACTTTTACATGCATAGGTACGGCGAGGGGTGGATTCAAGTGGGGTCCAGGTGAAATTTATATTTTTATTTATCATAGGAAAGCAATTTAGTTTTTTCTAACTTATGAAATATCGTTTTAAGTTTTATTATTGTCCTAGCCCCTACTACGTTGGGTCTTGTGAGACAGTTTGTCCCACTAAAAAAAGAGGCTGGTTCCGCTCCTAAGTAAGTTGGCATGTATATTTAGGTGTGAGATATGTAAATACATATAAATTGGGTGGTAAAGACTGGCTATTCCGATACTTAGTGTTCCATCACTCTAACCATGAGCACCTAACATTTGCCATCGCTTAACACCAACGTTTGTTCTCGATCAAACGCTAATGCTTGATACTGACCAGCATCAATATTCACCATCAATCAAATGTCAACACCTCCCATCGAACAAAATGTGACGCCCACCATCGATCAAACACGACTACTTCATGCCTCATGATTTACCGTTTTAAGATTTTTCACATAAAGTTTTTTCGAGCTATAATGGGTCACTCTTAATGTATTTTTGTGCATGCAAGATTTCTTTTAATGCCATATATGGTGGTTAGTGATTAATTAAAAATTATTTAATTTTATATGGATTTATGTTGCTGATTAGTATGTTAATTAAGCATTGTATGTATAGTGTTTTATATTATTAATCAGCATAAGTAGTTGTTTAGTAAATGTGTTGAATGTTATTTTATAAGAGCTGGAGCTTAATTATATAATTTATTTTAAAGTAACTTAATTAATTAACAACAAATTAATTAGATAACTAATTAAGGAGTGATATGGGTGCTCTGATAACTAGGGGCCAAGTAATGTTAATTGATTTCAAATAGGCATAGAATAACTTAGTTGATAGTTTTTGTTTGCATGGAGGAATTACTTCTTTGATAACTAATGTTATTTTACACCAATCATGAACAAAATTTAATTTATATATAAGTATTAAAATTAAATTAGTATAAATAGACATTTATTGATTAAGATAGCACATTAATTAGCATGAATTATTAGAAACTAATAGATGTATATTCATAATATTAGATTAGTTATTAATTAGAATATGATTAGTGTAAGTAGCCTTGAATTGGGCTAGTAAAACTTGATGAATTATTTTTTTAATTAGTTTGAACAACTAATAATAAAGTATTATTTAGGAAGTTAATCTTCAAAAATTAGAGATTAGTTAGTCTTATTAGACTAGTGAGTGTAATTTGATTAATTACTGATTTTGTAATTGCTATGTAACCAAAAATTTTAAAAATTGGGCATGAAACTTGATGCATTTTGTGAGTGATCTTCTAAATTTAAATTCAGGATCATCTACATGTTTTGATTTTAAAAAATTTATAATTAAACTGAGCGTCTCAGTAATACACGGGTCTAATGACACTAAAATTGATCCAAATCGAGTTCAGATAAGCTCAGATCAGACATTTGAAGTGTAATCAAAGATTTTAGTACATTAATTGGAGTTTGAAATAATATCTAAATTTGGCATACTTACAGTTAAATAGAGCTGCTCAATGAGGGGAGTCCAACAAACCTAAGATTATTTAATTCTGAGACCATTAAAACACTTATATGTTAAGAAAATGACCAATGATCAAGGAAATCAACACTGATCCTTTGAGAGGTTGGTCAAATCAGCCAGAACATCGAAAGAGAACGAGAAGAGAAGAGTGAGTGAACAACTAAAATATAACTTGTAAAAAGAAGTACAAGTGAACAACCATGAGTCATTGTTGACAGCTATCAATAATTGTTGTGGCGAACTATAATCGTTGAAGCTACTAACAATGGCTTTTGTCACTAATTACGATCGTTGCATTCACCAACTACAGTTGTTGTAACTTAACTATGATTGTCATAGCCATTACTACTATATAGCAATGATTTTCAATTTTTGCATCACATCACTCCTAATATAGAAGAAGATAGATGTTTGTACTTTTAATCTTCAATGGATTAGTTTGATTGTGTTAAGCCCCCATGTTTTTTGGGAAAATTACATACACATCACCTGAAACATTGATATTTACAAATTAGCCACATTTGATTTTTTTGAACTATCAAACCGATGTATTTACTTGTACAATCAAACTATTGAGAGATAAAAATGAAAATTATGGGTTGGGATTACTTTGATTGTGTCAAGCTCGGTATTTTTTTGGATAATTACATACAGATCATCTGAAACATTGATATTTACAAATTAGCCACCCATAATTTTTTTTTTTTGAACTACTAGACCGATGTATTTACGCATGTTACGATCAAACAATTGAGAATTTGATAAAAATGAAAAATAGGGGTTGTGGTTTTACAATGATTTTGATATTTGAGTGAGAATTTAAAGAATGGATGAAAGAAAGTGCTATATTTGTAAATAGCATGTTTTGGGTGATGCGTCCGTAATTGCCACATAAAAAATATAATTGCCTCTTATATTTCTATGTGCATGTTCAAAATTTATTTTAAGCTATATAAGACTTAAAGTTTTTCTATTGGTTAAGAATTTTAATAATAATGACGAGCTCTATCAAAATGGTCGAGTGACTCTCTAAGTATAAAAAGAACGAGAAAAAATAGCGTAGTTATGTTTAAATCGTCGAGTGGCTCTCTAAGTTTCATGACTGTTTGAGTTGAGTTAGTAAGTTAAGAGTTCTTCGTGCGCTCAGTAGATGTCTGACCTCCTAGTTGTTTTTGGAATTTGCTTTGATTCTAAAAGGTAGATGTTTTGAAACCTGGCGTAGCGACTTTTCTCATGATCCAACTAACAAGTCCAACTAGCTAGGGCGTTCTCTCATCTTCAAATCCGATCGGCCAATCCGTCTCGAACCTACCTTTGCGAAGCCTAACTTGGCAAGCTTCTTCCCGTCCTTAGCTAGTCAACGTGTTCTCTTGCCATTCACTCGTTTGAGTCCACTCGTGTGTTTGGCGGCGTGGTACGATCAAAGCACATCCATCGTTCAAACGTAATATTTTATCGTAATATTTTATTGCTTTCAACTCGGTCGAATCTAACAGATAACAAACATTATTACATTAACATTATTATCTCTAAAATCATGCATGGAAAAAGATCATATTATGAAAGGAAGATCACTCTTAGTGCATGTAAAGATATAATATAATTAGATTTAGAATTATGCGGATTGTCTCGCTTCACTTTCCAGCAGATTATTCAACNATATATATATATATATATATATATATATATATATATATATATATATATATATATATACTAACTAGGTAGATCCTGGATACTCACCGTGCACTTAGTTGTTGGTTATGACACTTATCGTTACATGTTGTGCTAGACTAAGATTTAGGGTGGTAAGTAGTATTTTTGGACAACTCTGGTTATTGTTCTGTGTTGTATTTCTTGCACTAGTGATGTGTCATCTTTTGCTTTTTTGGTGTGTCAGTGTGCTTGACATGCATAGTAGTATGGTAGGGCGTTTTTTTTACAGGGAGTCGTGTCCACTTATACATACTCACACATGTATCGCAATGGGGGAGCAAGTGATGATTTCTGATTATTTGGTTGTAGGTGCTCTTTAGCTCCACCAATTATAAGACACATCTTATTTTGCTTTGCATTACTTTCCTGTTAATGTATGTTTTATGCAATTCGAGTCCTTTTTTTTTCTTTTAAGGTAATTGATATTCTTAGAAGAGCCTGTATAAAAAATATGATATGAGAACGGGTTTCGATGTTGATAACGCACCGAACCACGTGACGGGGACCAGGAGCTCGTGTCTCGTACCTTAAGTCTGAATTTTACATTCTTGTATAGACTTAGAACCGGGCATATATATGTGGAGTATGGTCGCTTTTACTGCTTTCCTAGGATATGTTGCCAACTCAGCGACATTTTGGCCTCCTCATTTATATATTTCGGAGTGCTTTCTTTTGAATGTCTAGAATGTTTATATTATTTAATTTTGTGCATATGAGATCTCATAGAAAATATAATCTAGGCGTATTAAGGAACCTAAAATTTAAATTTTTTTTTTTAAAATCCTAATAAAAGATTAAGATAAATCAAATATAGGATTAAAATATTTAGAACTTTTCAAAACCTATCTTTCACTTTCTGTATGGCCATCAGACATGTTTTAAAATGGGTGCATGCTTGAACATATCCCCGGCATATTTAATAGGGCATTAACGTTTATGATTGTAGTAGATAATTGCATCATATTTGCATGTCCCGAGGAGAAGCCCCCGTGTTTCTCCAATCCGACTGACCCAACATAGCTTTTTACATAAGAAGTTGTCTAGTGCACCCAGAGTGTTAGAAGTCTCCCTGACCCAGAAGGGGTGTAAGTCTTTTTTGTTGGAGCATTTCCAACTTTGTAGTTAAACCTCCACTCTTCTTTCTTTCTTACGACATCCTCACCGCTTTGACGAATATAAGTACCGCCTATTGGATGTCCGCCTGATAGTCATAGGACAGAGTCTAGTTCTTTTGACCTTATGACTACCGAGGTTCCCATGAACGACACAATTCAGGGATTGCTGACGAGGGATCTATAGCCTTGTTGGGTCGACTATCTTCACGATTAGGTAGACTTAGGGTTCTAGTAGCTTGTAATAATGAGTCTGTGGTACTCAACCTAGCTACCTTTACCTCTTAGGACTATCCTCCCAACATTTGATTATCCCTATTGAGCCTATATGCTTCTTTGATTTTGTTGATATTGTTTTTATGGCCTGAAGCTGATAAACTGCCACTCGTTTTGGATATGTCATTTTGTTCTCTGCCCTTACGGTCCAAACGTACTTTGATACATAAGGATATCTCTGTCAAAATGATTATGATTATTTTGCAAGCTTTGTGTGTCGAGAAACAGCTGCACATTTAGGATGTGAGAGATTTACTCTCTGCTTAGTGGCTTAGCGTGAACTTCAAAGCATCGGGACTTTCCCATACGAAATAAATACCATTTGTGGACTTATCTCCCCATAACCAGGATAATAAAATAGAAACCTCTTTTATCAAGAGTATTCTTGAGAATTCCCCGAGATGTAATTAACAAAGTGGGATACGACTCATTAGGAGTGCTATTGACCCCAAAATAAAAATGTTTATTTTGGTTCTCTAGTTACTAGCGACTTATGTAGGGATTTTGTTTGTGGATTTAGTGTTTTGAGGTATTTCGGTCCGATCTTATTTGAACGTATACTCTCGACCCATCACACGAGGATTACCAATACATAAAAATCTTCTATCTCTTTTCTTTATATATTGTTTGTCTATTTGTTTGTCGTATGTCTTTTGTTTTTCGATTCCTCTCATCTTCAAATCATTTATATGGTTCGACAAGAAGATTTCCTCAAATAGGGGAACTACAAAATGACACATAAATAAGAAAAGCCGACGATGCCTAGATGCTAAAAAGTATCGAGAAAAACAGAGATGATCCATGAAGCTGTTATAAAGCAGCGAGCTTTAGCTAGAGAGACCTTCTGATGGAATAGGAAATTAGCCGCGCCGCTGCCACCATTGTCGAGTTATCAATTCTGACGGACTTGAATATGTCGAAGCAGAGAAAGTGACAGAGAAGTGATAGAGTGCTTGTTATGCTTATTTAGATTTTAGTGTTTTTTCCTGTAAATATTGAAGTTTAGGTGCTAGATAGAAAAATTCATATATTTTAGCCGCCGCTTATGTAAAATTTCCATAAAAATAAATTAGAAAATATTTAAACATCTTTTGTTTAAATTTGAATCAAATATTCTCATTTAATTTATTATACTTAAATCTTGATTCCAACCCCATAAATTCTATTAGGAAAGAATTTAATAAATTTTAAGTTTAGCTCAAATTTATTCAAATCATTAATTTATAGAATTTTAGTCTTGTCAAATTATGCTTTATTTCTTTCTTTATTTTCGATATAATTTAATTTTAAAGTTTTTTTGTATACATCACTCAAAATATTGAATATAAATACTAATTTTAAATACATAACATTTGAATTATTTTTTTAATTTTAACCACANCAGCACGCTCGCAGGAGATTCACTCACATCAGCCGCCGGTTCGCTTTCTACTCGTGAGAAAGCATTAGTTGCAGATGGAGGTTTACAGATATACCACTCTGTTTTTATGCATTTACATATCCAAAACTTGGAAGACTTATTTTTAAAAAAATAATATATTATTCATGGGGTCATGAGATAGTATAATTGACACAAATGAGATAAATAGATGAAGTATGCACCTATTGAATCATTTGGTTAAGAATTCAATGTGTCAGCATGTTAGAAAGGGCGAGCAGAGCTCGCTCTGAGTGAGGTTTCATAACCGACGATAACATGTAATTACGTAAGATACTGTTTGGTAGCATATACTTTCATTTGGATTTATCCCTCGATTTAACATAAATCCAACCAAACACCCAAAAAAGAAATCTTGAGCTCTTTTAAAGTGAATTTTCTATCTTTCCTTCTCTTTTTTAATGTACATCTTGATTTATAGAATCTTTTTGTTAGCCAGATTTAAGGGATTTATTGCAAGCATCACAAGCTCAATTCTGCAGCAGGTCGCGAGCATAACCATCGTCGAATCTATATTTGATAAATCCATATTTACTAAAATTTTATTTAAATTAAATCCGGGTTGGAGCGAAACAAGCCCTTGTCTTCTTCTTCGGACGAGTTGGATTGATATGAAAGAGTAAACATTGGATTATGATTAGGGGCTTATGACAATTGCTCAACTTATAATGCTTTCATCAGTCATGGCCTACATATTTGTGATCTGTTTGTTGCTTTTGATAATGGTCTTTCGTTGTCTGATTTTATTGGCAACCGAAGAAGCAAGCATGTGGCAAATATAGATTTCCTTAATGTCGCTAATAATATTAATATGTATGCGGCATGTATGTATAGATTTGTGTGTGTGTGCGTTTCGTGGTCTATTAGAAGAGCAGTCTCTTTGAAGGTCGTAAGTCACCTAAGGTCACGGGTTCAAATCTCCATTTGTGTAGGGTGTGACACTCGAATATTTAGCACACCCAAGGATGACATCCTCAGTGTAAAACCCCTCAAGTCGAGGGTTCAAAACTCCTCTGACACATTTGGTTTTAAGGAGGTAGCACTCAAATTATTATGCATGTTAGGATTAANATTATGATGAAATCACTTTCAAATTATAATCAAACTATGATTATATCAAATTATGATCAAATCACTTTCAAATAATTATTGATTTAATTGAATATAATGAGTGATTATCTAATGGTTATTAAAATGGCACCAAGATTTTTAAATCTCAAGTATTGTGACATTTAAATTGTTTTTTCTTCGAATCAACTTTGACATAATTTGAAATTGTTTTTTATTAAATTTATGGTCAAAATAGTTATACAAATCAATTGAATATTGATTTATCCTTGAATTGCACTTAAGGAATAAAACTTAAGAAATGAGAGAGAAAGACACACAAACAGGATAAGAGGAGTGAACACTAATACATCTTATTTATCTCCCGTTATTCACAAAATGATCTTAATAGGGAAGAATATACAATATAGTGACATTACATTTTTGCCTCAACTTTTTAATAGGTGTTGCAGATGATATTCTAGGTATTTTACATATATAAGTCTATCGCTCGGTCGCTCTCTCACTCGGTCAATTGGGCTATGACAACTTCAGCTCGATGAGGTTGATCTTATCATCTAGGCTGAGCCGGTGTTGTTGGTCGACAGAGCTTAATTAGCTTCAAGTTGACTTTGGCATCCAATTTTCATTTCATCGAGCATGTATTTCAACTAAACTTTGGTTTTATCTCAAGTATTGTGACATTTAAATTGATTTTTTTTTTATATAGAATCAATTTCAACATCATTTGAACTTATTATTTTTCAAATTTAGAGTCAAAATAATAATACAAATCCAATGATGATAAGACTGCCTTTACAGGCAAAAACCTCACTGGACATTTGGCAGGCTAACGTCCAAACTTGCATTTTGCCGAGATCTGATGAGCCCATAATTGCTCTACTTTAATGTGATTGAGCGGCAAAGAAATTTTTTTAAAATATATTATTAAATGATTAAATGGGAATCAGCTTACTTTCGATTCTCTCCTGATTGGGGTGTAAACGAGCCTAACTCTTCGCGAATAAAGAGTCCTTTTAACAACCCTAATCACGTAGTCATAAGACAATAAATANCTAGGGGCCAAGTAATGTTAATTGATTTCAAATAGGCATAGAATAACTTAGTTGATAGTTTTTGTTTGCATGAAGGAATTACTTCTTTGATAACTACTGTTATTTTACACCAATCATGAACAAATTTTAATTTATATATAAGTATTAAAATTAAATTAGTATAAATAAACATTTATTGACTAAAATAGCATATTAATTAGCATGAATTATTAAAAATTAATAGATGTATATTCATAATATTAGATTAGTTATTGATTAGAATATGATTAGTGTAAGTAGCCTTGAATTGGGCTAATAAAACTTGATGAATTATTTTTTTTAATTAGTTTGAGCAACTAATAATAAAGTATTATTTAGGAAGTTAATCTTAAAAAAATAGAGATTAGTTAGTCTTATTAGACTAGGAAGTGTAATTTGATTAATTACTGATTTTGTAATTGCTATGTAGCCAAAAATTGTAAAAATAGGGCATGAAACTTGATACATTTTGTGAGTGATCTACTAAATTTAAATTCAGGATCAACTATAAGTTTTGATTTTAAAAAGTTTTATAATTAAACTGAGCATCTCAGTAATACACGAGTCTAATGACACTAAAATTGATCCAAATCGAGTTCAGATCAGACATTTGAAGTGTAATCAAAGGTTTTAGTACATTAATTGGAGTGTGAAATAATATCTAAATTTGGCATGCTCAATGAGATGAGTCCAACAAACCTAAGATCATTTAATTCTGAGGCCATTAAAACACTTAAATATTAAGAAAATGACCAGTGATTAAGGAAATCAACACTGATCCTTTGAGAGGTTGGTCAAATTTGTCAGAACATCGAAAGAGAACTAGAAGAGAATAGTGATTGAACAACTAAAATAAAACTTGTAAAAAGAAGTACAAGTGAACAACCATGAGTCATTGTTGACAGCTATGAATAATTGTTGTGGCGAACTATAGCCGTTGAAGCTACTAACAATGGCTTTTGTCACTAATTACGATCGTTGCAGCCACCAACTATAGTTGTTGTAACTTAACTATGATTGTTATAGCCATTACTACTATATAGCAATGATTTTCAATTTTTGCATCACATCACTCCTAATATAGGAGAAGATAGATGTTTGTACTTTTAATCTTCAATGGATTAGTTTGATTAGCCCCCATGTTTTTTTGGGAAAATTACATACAAATCACCCGAAACATTGGTATTTACAAATAAGCCACATGTGATTTTTTTGAACTAGCAAACCGATATATTTACTTGTAAACTATTGAGAGATAAAAATGAAAATTATGGGTTGGGATTACTTTAATTGTGTCAAGCCCCGTATTTTTTTTTGAATAATTACATATACATCAGCCGAAACATTGATATTTACAAATTAGCCACCCATATATTTTTTTTGAACTACGGGCCCAATGTATTTACGCATGTTACGATCAAACATTTGAGAATATGATAAAAATGAAAAAATAGGGGTTGGGGTTTTACAATGATTTTGATATTTGAGTGAGAATTTAAAGAATGGATGAAAGAAAGTGCTATATTTGTAAATAGCATGTTTCGGGTGATCCGCACGTAATTGCCACATAAAAAATATGATTGCCTCTTATATTTCTATATGTGTATGTTGCAAATGTATTTTAAGCTATATAAAATTTTCTATCGGTTAAGAATTTTAATAATAATGATGAGCTCTACCAAAATGGCTATATAATGGATTCTAAGTATAAAAAGAACGAGAAAAAATAATGTAGCTATGTTTAATCGTCGAGTGACTCTCTAAGTTTCATGACTATTTGAGTTGAGTTAGGAAGTTAAGGGTTCTTCGTGCGCTCAATAGATGTCCGTCCTCCTAGTTGTTTTTTGAATTTGCTTTGATTCTAAGAGGTGGATCCTTTGAAACCTGGCTTAACGACTTTTCTCATGATCGAACTAACAAGTCCAACTAGCTAGGGTCTTCTCCCATTTTCAAATCCGATTGGCCAATCCGTCTTGAACCTACCTTTGCGAAGCCCAACTTGGGGAGCTTCTTCCCGTCCTTAGCTAGTGAACGTGTTCACTTGCCATTCACTCGTTTGAGTCCACTCGAGTGTTTGGCGGCGTGGTACGATCAAAGCACACCCATCACCCGAACGGAATATTTTATCGTAATACTTGTATGGCTTTCAACTGGGCCGAATCTAACAGATAACAAGCACTATTACATTAACATTATTATCTCTAAAATCATACTTGGAAAAAGATCATATTCTGAAAGGAAGATCAATCTTAGTGCATGTAAAGTTATAATATAATTAGACTTAGAATTATGCGGATTGTCTCTCTTCACTTTCCAGCAGATTATTCAATGAAGGAGACGTGAAGAACCAATGCTCGGCTCGCCGGCGGTCGAATGAGAATTACGTAGCCGACTTGGCTTTGTTGGCAAATGGAGAAAGCGGCCAATCAATACGTAACAAAGGCCACTTAGAGCTAAGCACTGACGACCACCAGCACGCCCGCAGAAGATTCACTCACATCAGCCGCCGGTTCGCTTTCTACTCGTAGAAAGCATTAGTTGCAGATGGAGATTTACAGATATACCACTCTGTTTTTATGTATTTACATATCTAAAACTTGAGCTTTCATTTCTTACATATATGCTGTCATATCTATG
Organism: Phalaenopsis hybrid cultivar; assembly: GCA_002079205.1. Classification (NCBI taxonomy): domain Eukaryota; kingdom Viridiplantae; phylum Streptophyta; class Magnoliopsida; order Asparagales; family Orchidaceae; genus Phalaenopsis; species Phalaenopsis hybrid cultivar. The sequence continues at coordinate 171,477 of JXCR01140008.1, read as the reverse complement.
CATGAGAAATGTATGTTTCAGTTTTTTAAACAAACATCTTTAACATGAATATGAAAACAACATCAATCAAAATCTATTAATTTATTATTTAACAAATAGATGTGAATAAAAATTAAAGAATTAAAAAGAAAATGTAGACACATTTATAAATAAAGGCGCATTATCGATTATTTTTTAAAAGAAATGCACATTATTGTTGACTTATGTTTTATAAAATAATATATTATTCATCACCATGTCATGAGATAGTATAATTGACACCAATGATATAAATAAATGAAGTATGCACCTATTGAATCATTTGGTTAAGAATTCAATGTGTGAGTATGTTAGAGAGGGCGAGCAGAGCGAGCTCTGAGTGAGGTTTCATGACCGACGATAAATCTAGAAGCTACTAAACCCAAACCCATGTGTTCAGTTGTTGACATGTAATTACATAAGGCAGTGTTTGGTAGCATATACTTTCATTTGACACATTTGGTCTTAAGGAGGTAGCACTCAAATTGTTATGCACATTAGGAGTAACTGAAGACTCGTATAATAACCTCTGGNATATATATATATATATATATATATATATATATATATATATATATATATATATATATACTAACTAGGTAGATCATGGGGACTCACCGTGCACTTAGTTGCTGGTTAGGACACTTATCGTTTGATAACGCACCGAACCACGTGACGGGGACCAGGAGCTCGTGTCCCGTACCTTAAGTCTGAATTTTACATTCTTGTATAGAGTTAGGATCGGGCATGCATATGCAGAGTATGTTCGTTTTTACTGTTTTTGAAGGATATGTTGTCAACCCAACGACATTTTGGTCTCCTCATTTATATATTTTGGAGTGTTTTCTTTTGAATGCCTGGAATGCTTCTATTATTTAATTTTGTGCATACGAGATCTCATTGAAAAATATAATCTTGGCACATTAAGGAACCTAAAATTATAATTTTTTTTATTTATTTTAAAAATCCTAATAAAAGATTAAGATAAATCAAATATAGGATTAAAATATTTAGGACTTTTCAAAACCTATCTTTCACTTTATGCATGACCTTGAGACCGGTTTTAAAATGGGTGCATGCATGAATATATCCCCAATCACATTTAATAGAACATTAATGCTTATGATTGTAGTAGATAATTGCTTCATATTTGCATGTTTCGAGGAGAAGCCTCTGTGCTTCTCCAATCCGACTGACCCAACATAGTTTTTTACATAAGAATTTGTTTAGTGTACATAGAGTGTTAGAAGTCTCCCTGACCCAAAATGAGTGTAAGTCTTTTTGTTGGAGTATTTCCAACTTTGTAGTTGAACCTCCCCTCATCTTTCTTTCTTACGACATCCTCACCACTTTGGTGGATATAAGTACCGCCTATTGGAGCTCCGCCCGATAGTCATAGAACAGAGTCTAGTTCTTTTAACCTTATGACTACCGAGGTTCCTATGAACGACATAATTTAAGTATTGCTGATCGAGGATCTCTGGCCTTGTCGGGTCGACTATTTTCACAATTAGGTAAAGTTAGGGTCCTAGTAGCTTGGAATAATAGGTCTGTGGTACCCGACTTAGCTACATCTACCTCTTAGGACTATCCTCCCTACCTTTAATTATCTCTATTGAGCCTATATGCTCCTTTGATTTTGTTGATATTGTTTTTATGGCCTGAAGCCGATAAACTGCCATTCGTTTGGGATATGTCAAATTGTTCTCTGCCCTTACGGTCCAGACGCACTTTGATACATAAGGATATCCCTGTCAAAATGATTATGGTTATTTTGCAAGCTTTGTATGCCTAGAAATAGCTACCCATTTAGGATGTGAGATATTCACTCTCTGCTTAGTGGCTCAGCGTGAACTTCAAAACATCGAGACTTTCTCATACGAAATAGATACCATTTGTGGACTTATCTCCCCAGAACCATGATAATAAAAGAGAAACCTCTTTTATAGAGAGTATTTTTTGGCATTCCCCAAGATGTAATTAACCAAGTGAGATGCAACTCATTAGGAGTGCCCTTTACCCCAGAATAAAAATGTTCATTTTGGTTCTCTAGTTACTAGGACTTATGTAGGAATTTTGTTTGTGGATTTAGTGTTTCGAGGTATTTCAGTCCGATCTTATTTGGACGTATACTCTCGAACCATCACACGAAGATTACCAATACATAAACCTTTAATCTATTTTTTTTTGTATTGTTTTTCTATTTGTTTGTCGTATGTCTTTTGTTGTTCGATTCCTCTTCTCTTCAAATCATTTATATGGTTCGAAAAGAAGATTTCCTCAAATAGGGGAATTACAAGATGACACATAAATAAGAAAAGCCGACAACACCTAGATGCTAAAAAGTACCGAGAAAAACAGAGAAGATCCATGAAGTTGTTATAAAGTTGCAGGTTTTAGCTAGAGAGACCTTCCGATGGAATAGGAAATTATCCGCGCCGCTGCCACTGTTGTCGAGTTATGAACTCTGACGGACTTGAATATGTCGAAGCAGAGAAAGTGACATAGAGGTGACAAAGTGCTCGCTATGCGTATTTAGATTTTAGTGTTTTTCCTGTAAATATTGAAGTTTAGGTGCTAGATAAAAAAGTTCATATATTTTAGGTTTAGGTGCTAGATAGAAAAATTCATATATTAGCCACCGCTTATGTTAAATTTTCATAAAAATAAATTAGAAAATATTTAAACTTCTTTTATTTAGATTTGAATCAAAATATTCTCATCTAATTTATTATACTTAAATTTTGATTCCAACCCCATAAATTCTATTTGGAAAGAATTTAATAAATTATAAGTTTAGTTCAAATTTATTCAAATAATTAACTTATAGAATTTTAGTCTTGTCAAATTATGCTTTATTTTTTTCTTTATTTTCCATATATTTTAATTTTGAAGTTTTTATATATCAATCACTCAAAATATTGAATATAAAATTTCAATCATACTAATTTTAAATATGTGACATTTGAATTATTATTTTTAATTTTAAGCACGCTCTAAAATATTATATTTAAAATTTAAGTGATTAATAAATTATTTTAGAGTAAAATAACTTAAATATTCATTTTATTTATTAATTTAATAATAATATTAAACATCAAAATACAATAAAACATGCAAAATAAAACCTAAGAAAAAAAATTACAAAAGGATTGGATAAATACTACCCCCAAAAAGCACTTATGATAACCGGAACAATTTTTTTCTTAGTAATACTTTTTCTCTGCTCCCCACGCTCCCCAACCGTCTCCCTTCTCTTCAATTTTCGGAAAACCCACTCCTCCCTCCTCTATAAATGCCTAATCGGCCTCCATAGAGGGACAGCAGCGAGGTGGCATCGAAGATGGGGTTATTGGAATCGGATTGGTGGCGCGTGGCGGCGGCGAGTGTGGTCGTCGCTGTGGTGGCGTCCTCAGGGTTGTGGAGGGCGTTGCTGTTGGTGCATCAGTGGTTCCATGAGCGGAAGCTCGACGACGATCTTCGCCGCCGGCTGCCGCCCGGCAATCTAGGTTTGCCGTTTATCGGCAATATGTGGGCGTTTCTCCGAGCATTCAAGTCCGGTGCTCCCGATTCCTTTATTGATTCTTTTGTTCAGAGGTGATTTCCCCCACCCTCTCTCTCTCTCTCTGTTTTTCAATGTCTAGGTTTTAACATGAAGAAAATATATTATTTCGTTATAGATTTTAGCGCTTGCTCATGTTTGAATATTAAATTATTTCATCTGATAGCAATTTTCAATTTATAGTACATGTTTAAGCCAAAAAAATTATAAAGAAGTCGACAGATTTGTTTCTTTCGGTGAGATTTCTGATTTTTTTTTTGGGAAATGAAAATATCTCAATTATTTATAGTAGTTCTTTTTTGATAAGTTAGTCCTCAGGTTGGTATAATTTCCGTTTCCATGTTTTGTCGTTTAGTGGGCACACTCTTTCTTGTGACTAAAGTATCTTATGGATTATTTTTACATTAAATTATATGCATGTGTAGGTCTGAGTGTTTATGCAAAAGTAAGATTTAGGTTTTGGTAAAAATGTAAAATTTTATATGAAGGCTTTTACACCAATATGTATGTATTTACATGCATGTAAGATTCGACAACATATCTCAAGTTTTTCTAAATATTTAATCTTAAACATATTAAAAGTTTAAAATAAGAAAATTTCGAGTACTTCAATTTTTTTTCTTGGAAAGTCTTGAAATTCTTTTATTGACCCTTGCATTCCATCTTCCATGTGTTGCATTTTTGCTTCCTTCCAATTTTTACTCTCTATTTCTGTCTCTCTGTCTTTTGGATAAAAGTATCTTTAAAACTATCTTGTGGATTTGAAGCTTATGAGTTTGTTCCAAAAGCAAGTTTTTTTTTTAAAAAACTTAACTTAAAATGCAATTTTTTTCACTAAAATTTATACATTTTAAGAAATATAGCTCTAAGATGGCAGAGACTAAATTGCCCTTACATGTTTGCCGGTAAATTCATATGAATTTACATATCTGACACCTAAATTTTACTTTTTAAAGTTTATATCACTCAATTATTTCACATCACATAAAAAATACCATCTTTTAAACTATTAGGAAGTCGAATACACATTCTAGTGCATATGTAAGGTGGTTTGCATGTGAAAATTGAAGTATAGAAGTTAGATATGTAAATACGTACATAAAAGTTGTGCGATTTGTATATAAATCATCATAAGTATTTATTTGTATTATTGTCATCATTCTAAAGCTATTAAATTTAAATTTTAAAAAAATCGCATATTAGAGTACTAATTAGTTTGGTGGATAAGTGCCTTGAGAGTTGTTGCCAATGGCCTTGAGTTTGATCTCACCCACTCAATATTAAACTCCCAACTTTTAGGTGGGAAAAAAACCACTTATTGTTTATTGAGAAACTAATCGTAGAATTCTTATGAGGAATTGTTCTTGTGATTTTTGTTTTTTTTAGGGGCAACAGCTCAGATAGTTGAACTCTCTTTAGTTATAAAATTGATCTTGCAGTATCTGTTGTTTTCGTTTATTAGTCAATTTAGCTTATGCATTTCTTGTGAGTATTTAATAGTTGCATTGGGGAGGCCAAGAGCAGTGCTGAGGGAGGGAAAAAAAAGGGAGTTTTGTGTGGTGAAAATGGGAGGCTCAACTTGCAGTGTGCAAGAGAGAAGGTATACATATGAGAGATTTTATTGTGGCCACAATGCTCCTGGTCCAAAAAAGGGGGCCTTGAGTTCCCCATGGATTTTTTATTTTTCATATTTTTGAAAATAGAGGGCTACCACTTCAAACCCCTACATGGGCAATCTGAAAATATTGCAGGTCTTTCCACTATCTTATAAAATTTTTCTTTAAGTCTAAGCGCAAAATTTCTGTCACACAATTGGCCTGATGCATTCCTACACTTCAACCAACCAACTTAAATTCTATTAATAACATCCACATCTATATCAGCACCGCTTCAAACAATGTACTCGAGATATCTAAAACGTTTACACTTTTCAATGATTTGATCGCCCATACTTACAACTTTGTTACTAGAGCTACTATTTAAAATTACTTTCCATATATTTAGTTTTAGATCTTCTCAAATGAAGACCTTTAGAGTCTGATGTAGGCCTCCATAATTCAAGTTTTTCCTATAATCTTTCTCCAGTCTTTTCTACAAGAAGGATATTATCAGCGAAAAACATACACTAAGGTACATCCTCCTATAAATGTCTAGTAAGAGCATTCATAACAAAAACAAAATAATATTAGCTTAATGGCGATCCTTGATGTAATCCAATTGAAATAGGAAAATACATTGTCAATCATCCTTCTGTTCGAACACAAGTAACAATTTATGTATACATATCTTTAATGACTTGAATATAAGTCACATCAACATTTTTCTTTTATAAAACTCTTCAAAGGACTTCTCTTGGAACCTCATCGTTAAGTTTTTTCTTAATCAATAAAAACCTTTTGTAGATCCTCCTTACTCTCTTTGTATTTCTCTATTAAACTTCTTAATAAATGTATCACTTTCATGGTAGATATTTCTGGCATAAATCTAAACTAATTATTAGAAATCTTTGTATCACGTCTTAACTGTTAATTACCCTCTCACATAATCTCAAATTATGACACATTAAACTAATTCTTCTATAATTTACACACTCTAGTGCATCCTCTTTATTTTTAAAATTCGGGACCAAATTCTCTTACTCCAGTTTTCAGACATCTTTTAGTTTTTAAAATAATATTAAAGAGTTTTGTAAATAGAAAAACTCTTAAATCTCCTAAATATTTCCACACTTCAATTGAAAATCATTAGATCCTATTGATTTTTGGATTTTTTTTAAAGTCTTGTCAACTTTATTTTTACTAATGCAATGATAAAAATAAAAGTTATTATTATTATTATTATTAAAGAAATTAAGATCATTAAAGTCGATTTTTTTTTCAGAAACTTCATTGAAAATTTTATCAAAATAGCTCACTCACCTATGTTGAATATTTTCCTCTAAGAAAAATATTTTTTAATTTTCATCTTTAATATATTTTACTTGAATTAAAATTTTAATTTTTTTCTTTGTTTGATTAGTTTATACGTATGATTTTTACCATATTTAATATCTAATATATTATATAGATTATTAAAAACAAAATTCTTAGCATCACAAATTGTTCTCTTAGACGCCCTACGGGTCACCTTATATTTTTCACAGTTTTCTAAGTTCTTACATTTAAACTAACTTTTATAAGAAAATTTCTTATATTTTATATCTTGCATTTTATTCCACCACAAACTAATTTTTATTTATAAAAACTTGTCCTTTTGATTTTTTAAGTATATATTTTATCAATTGTTTAATAGTGCTTATTACATAATCCCACATAAAATCAACTTCTTCATGAAATCTTGAAGTTTACTCATAAAAATAATTTTATTTTTATTTTTTAGGTGCTCTCGTCTAATTCTATAATAATATTTCATTGTATTATTTATCTGAGAATTCTTCTTCTTCAAATTCAGAATTATTAATTGACGTTGAGCACTTAAATTTTCATTTGGAATGATCTTATAGGATCTAGTTTGGGCAGCTGCAGCTTATTAATAAGTTGCTGATAAAGAGTTGATCCAGATAATTTGTTGATCAATAACTAATCCGATAAGATGGTTGGTTGTTTGGTTTGTGATGTTGAAAAATAACTGTTTTGTAATTGTTTATGAAAAAAATACCATTCTGCTCCTGTGCAGTAATGTTGTTTGCAAGTTGAACATAACTGTTTTAACAATATATTCGATACTTGAGAAGCAAAAAATAACTTCAGAACAGTAAAAAAAATAAGATACATATCTCACTTAATAGTGAGTATCAAGATTAATTAAAAAGAAAAAAAATTATTAAAATAATAATTAAAAAAATGATAATATTAATTTTAAAATCCAAATGACTTATGTTACTAGCTACACCATCCTCCGGGGATGTCATTCAACCCCGATCACTATCGATAGTGGAATCTGCCAGGTTGTTTGCCTATCGAAAGAAGTCACACTTCTCTATGATGCCCCGTGGGTACCTGTAGAACTATCTCCCGTAGCTATGTGTTTGATTTGACGTTAGTAGGGAAGTCTGTAGTCTGCAGTAGCAGAACATTCATCGGGAGGTCCTTGAAATCCTGAAGCTCATCTTTCTTGAATAATTCAAAAGGCAATCCATAGTCATAAGAGAAGTTGATATTGCTAAATTAAGTAATTAATTATAGTTTTTTGCATGTGGAAGATCTCAAAGAACAAAGTATGTTAACTAACAAATCAGTCACTACAATAAGATAACAGATATTGTAAAAAAAAGATTCTTGTTTGCCTTTAGCTCATTTAATACCAAGCTCGCGTGTGTCACATATGCATATCACCAAAAAACGATCATCTAGAAGTACCTCAAAAACACTAACGTCAAGAAGAAAGAGAAACCTAGTTGCCTTTATCAAGATTTCACATATTACACCAAACAACGACTAAAAATACCATTCAGAAGTAACTCAAAAACCTCAACATCAAGAAAAAATAGGAACTTGGTTGTTTTTATCAGGATTTCACATGTGATACCAATCAACAGTGACTAATAAACATCCAGAAGAATTCACAAGGTCGAACGTCTCGTCATGAACCTCACAAAAAAAAGAAACGAAGGCAATCAAAAAAAGAAAAAAAAGGTAATTACAAACAACATAAAACTTATAATATCTTAAATATCAATAATACATGGAACATAAAATAAACATGAACATTATTAAATAAATAAAGATTGTCCAATCAACAAACCTACACAACGACGTCTGTGATCCGATCTCGCAATTCAACCATTTCTGCGACACTCTCGCCATACTGAGTGCAACCTTCATGTGACCCTGCCTCTGGTTATGCTATAGATTGATCTACGTGAAATTCAAATGCTTATGGTGGGACCTGCATGTGATCATCGTCAGCCATGCTGAAGTCTACTTCTATTCGAAAATGATGCCGTCGAATGTATTTGTGGAGCACCATCGTGATCACCACAATCTGCACCTATTTTTGAAATGAACACGTCAACATATCACACAGTATGACCTATTTCTTTTTCTACACTTCAAACATTCTTTCAGTAATACAGTGTAAGGAGGAATGTTTTTTGTTAAAGATTTTATTCCTATCACGAGCAACACCGCCAGATCTTTTGAAATCAGGAATATGATATTTTGTCTTTGGAAATGACTTCAGAAACCCCCCTGCAATAGATATCTAGCATCGATCAATTAATATTTATCTGTTTCAAATACCATAATTAGTAACAAACTAAAGAAATGAATGTGGTAGACATCTTAACAAACCTGGAGGTGGGCGGGGAAACCATTTCTTTGATTTGTTGTCGCAAAACCAAATGTACAACTATCATGTGCGTTACCTTCCCAATAAGTCATCACAAAAATAAAACACATGTTGAAGTCACATACATCCATCACATTTTGTGTGAGTGATACACACCATCCAATATATGCGACATTTTCAACATTGAATACTCGTGTATCCACGTGGGTTCTGTCAATCACTTCAATGCAGTTTTGTTAGAGAAATAAAGTTTTGATAGTCATGCAAGACATATTGACGTCTGAATGAAATATGCTAAAAAAAGTTACCTTTAAAAATGACATACAGTGGGCCATTTTCATTCTTTGTTGGAGTTGTGTCAAATGTTGGATCATCTGACTTAACAATCTTTGCCTACAAACTGATAAAAAATTTCAAAACCACTGAGAAATATCTGCTAATTGTCTTTGATGAATATTGGAATCGCTCTATCTTTCCTCTAATTGATTCATTTTGTGATAAACTGCAGAGGGTTATTGCTAACTTTTTTCTTGATGTCATTCTTTAGAAGTCTTGAAGCCCATGATGACTATGTAGTTCATCGGGCAAATCTATAAATATAAGTTTTTTCTTGCGGAACATGTTATTGAATTTTATGAGATGTCCTTATAGTTACTCCCTAACCCATTTATCACAAATATAATTTGATGTCATGCAGGGAGTTTGATCGACATATGAGTTGTAGTATTCGTACAAAAAAACTACTGTTGCCTCAATCTTTCTTATCAGGCTCTTTTGCTATGAATTCATGTTAAAGAAGTGCTATGTTCAGCTAATAAGTGTGCATCAAACAACGTTAAAAGAACATCTAAAAACTAAAGACGGAGTATAATGAAAAAAAATAAATATAGAGCAACATATATATCGTTCGTGTTGGAAAGGAAAACATTCAAATCAAATAACCCATGAAACTAACGGAAAAAAGACCAAAGCTCCTAAACAATAACTTCTCAAAATCAATTGTCCTTAAAAAAAGTAAATAGTTGACCCAAAGTTCTGGGGGCATCTTCATGAATATCTGTCTGTGGGTTGGGTCCTCCAACAACTTCAAGGAGTTCAGATAAAAGGACTTATCTGACCTAACTTTATGATATGTCTCTATAATTCGAAGAAAGTCATCTATGGAGGTGTTATGTGACGTACCAACCTGAATTGTGCACGCTTCCTCCAGTTTTGTTCTTTGACTTCTGACGGAAGAAGTTTCTTTTTTTTTCTCTACCCTAGGCCGCTTTGACCGGCATGTGGACTCCATCTTCTTTTGGTTTGGGTTGGGTCCTTCACTGGACCCACTTGCCTGCTCGGTCTCCAAGTCCTCTGGTATGCTTCCAAACCCATGCTCATTGACGTGAACGCATGAGTGCACATTGCAACAACTCCACTGAACATGCGGTCCAACTTCTTCTCAAGGTTAGGGTCAATACTACTGAATCTGAATTTTTTGGTTGTTAGCACTGCTCGCAACTATAAACAAGTTTATTACTTAAAACAACTTAGTAAAATAACAAATGAAAAAAAAAGTAATCATAGGATGTGTTATTACCTCTAATTTCTCAATTCACCAGTCCTCTGAAATATCTCTTGTCCATTTCATTGGATCCCAACCCAAGCCTGTGGACCCCCGTTTTAGTTTTTTCCATAATTTTTAATCATTCTTCAACTAATCTCACTTGTTCTTTAATTACAACCTATCGTACTCGCTTCCTGTTAGTTCTTTGAACTTCTTCATTATATTTTGCCACTATTTGCTAAAATATGTGGTGAGTTTATTTCCCAGCTTAACCTCTTTAAGACAAGCCCCAAAATATGAATGTGACCTCTCTATCCTACATGACTGGTGATGCAACTTTCTTTGGGTTTAAACATTGCGTTACCAACAAAGAGAAGACAAAACATTAATATTTCACACTCCAATTAAGTATAAGTCACCTCCAACATTGATCAAACATTGATGAAGCACCCCCAACCATAAACCAACACAACATATAGCCACACCCGCACCACCAACCTCAACACAACCACCACCCAACCAAGCCACCACCCAACACACAACCATTCACACACCCACAACCACAACACACATAGCACACACCCACAACCTCAACTCAACACACAACCACACACACACCCTAAACCCAACACAACCATCACACACACATAACATCACACAAACAACCCAACACAACACACATCCACACACAGACCCTAAACCCAAACACATAACACATGCCTTAAACCCAACACAGCACAACACAAACCCACAACCCCAACACAATTGCCACCCAAAGAAGCCCTACACACACTCACAACCACAACGCACATAACACACACCCACAATTCCAACATAACACACAACCACACACGCACCCTAAACCCAACACCGCCACCACACACACAAAACACCACACAAACCACCCAACACAACACACACCATAAATCCAACCACTTAGCACACAACCACACACACACCCTAAACCACAACACATTACACACACCCACAACCCCAACATTGTCAGCACACAACCAAGCCCCTTAACACACATCTACACCCACAGCCACAACACACATGACACACCCAACACAACCTCAAACACAACACACAACCACAAACACACCGTAAAGCCAACACAGCACCACACACACATAACACCACACAAACAACTCAACACGACACACATCCACACACACACACACTCTAAACCCAACCACATAACACACACTCTAAACCCAACACAACACATAACACACACCTACAACCCCAACACATCCACCACTCAATCTAACCCCACACAACACATAACCACAAACACCCACAACCACAACACAAATGCGCACACCCGCAGCCCCAACAGAACACATAATCACACACACACCCTAAACCCAACACAGCCACCACACACACATAGCACCACACAACACACACATAACACACACCCTAATTCAACCCAACACACATCACACACTCACAACCCTAACACAGCCACCACCCAATCAAGCCTCACACAATACATAGTCACACTCACACCCACAACCAAAACACACATAACACACACCCACAACCCCAACAAAACACAACCACACTCACACACCCTAAACCCAACACAACCACCACACACACCCACAACCCCAACAAAACACAACCACACTCACACACCCTAAACCCAACACAACCACCACACACACACCTAACATCACACAAACAATTCAACGCAACACACATCCACACACACACTAAACCCAACCACATAGCATACACCCTAAACCCAACACAACACATAGCACATACGCAACCCCAACACAACCACCACCCAACCAAGCTTCACACAACACAATCCTACAGACACCGACAATCACAACACGCATAGCACACACCTACAACCCCAACACAATACACATCCACACACACCCTAAACCCAACACAACCATCACCCGAGCAAGCCCCACACAAACAACCTAACACAACACAAACCACAATACAGAGCACCCAAGACCAACCACACACATCCACACAGAGCCACACACACACCCATAGCCAAATACATTAGAATTGTATGCTATATACGTAAATTTTAAGCCGACAGCCAAATACAACTACCATATACAACCACACACCCACCCACAATCAAATACAACTACCATATACAACCACACACACACCCACAACCAAATACAACCACCATATAGATGCCCACAAACCATATGCAACCACCACCCAAGGTCAACACAACACATCACACACACAACCCCAAAACAATCATCACACAACCAAGCTTCACACAACACACAATCACACACACAGCCAAAGCCACAACACACATATCACACACCCACAACCCCAACACAACACACAACCACACACACCCTAAACCCAATGCATCCACCACCTAACCAAGCCCTACACAAACCGCCCAACACAACACAAACCACAACACAAAGCACCCATGAGCAACCATACAACCACAGACACACACCCACAACCAATTACATCATGATTGTATGCTAGACATGTAAATTTTTAGTCCACAATCAAATACAACCACCATATACAACCACACACACACCCACAGACAGATTCAATCACCATATAGATGCCCAAAACCACACAACCACTACCCAAGACAACCATAATAACACAACAACACAAACAACCAATTGCAACTGAGAATCGCAAAAAGCCACAAGATACAACCTCATTCACCCCAATTCGTTTTCACCCATTCTCTAAATTATCAAAAAATAAAAAAATCTCGTAAAGAAAGCCATTTCATCAAAAAACCACATAGAGATGACCATTTCACAAAAAAATCGCCACAAATTGCATAGAGAAAAGCATTGCTTTGAAATTACTTACAGAGCACAACAACCAGAGGTCGAAGGGAGGAGGAAGGGGCGAAAGGCACTACTAATTCGAGGTAGAAGCAACCGAGGGAGAGAGACGAGCAAAGAGTTACCTAGAGAAGAGCAGGAGTTGAGCGAGAGATGAATCAATGGAAGAGTACGAGAGTAATAAGCAAAGTTTAGAATGCGGGCCACGCGGTTGATCCTGTTGTTGTGTTTAGTAAACGAATCGAAACGGCGACTCCAGATAAGTAGCCCAAACACACGAAACAAACACCTCTTTGGCGTTTTCAAAACACCAAACACATTTATAAGCTGCCCCAAACGGGGTCATAATCTTTATATTCTCGACGATATCTTTTTCTCTTAAGAAAATAGTAATATTTTATTTTATAAAACCATTCTTTTAAGTAACAATATGTTATTCTCTTTTCTTAAATAAAATATTAACAATAACAAAATCATAACAACAACAACAAAAACAACAAGCCTTTACCCCACTAAGCATGTTCGGCTACATGAATACTTTTTCTCCATTGAGTCTTGTTGAGTGTCCTATTTTCATTTAATTCTAATAGATTAAGATCATTTTTTATACAAGATGCCCAAGTTTTTCTTAACATAAGTCAAATCTAAAACATCTACTCTCCTAACAAAATCATTATGACTTTTAATGTGACCAAACCATCTAGGTTGATTTTCTAATCTTGTTCGCCATCAGAGCTACACAAACCCTATCACGGATCTATTCATTTCACATTTTGTCTCTAAGTGCCAAGCCACTCATCCACCTAAGCATTCTCATCTCAGTAGCACTCAACTTTGTTTTATGCTTCTCTTTTAAAAGCCAACAATCTGTGCTATAGAACATTGCAGGTCTCACCACCATCTTATAAAATTTTTCTTTTTGTCAAATCAATACTTTTCTAACACAAAATAGGCCCGATGTATTCCTCTACTTTAACCAACGAACTTGAATTCTAGTAATAACATCCCTATCTGTATCACCATCACTTTAAACAATAGACTCAAAATATTTAAAATAATTACGTCTTTTAATGATTTGATTACTCATAATTACAACTCTGCCACTAAAGCTATTGCTACTAAAATTGTAATTCATGTATTCAGTTTTAAATCTACTCAAAAAAATCTTCTAGATTCCACTTTAGACCTCCATAATTCAAGCTTTTCCTGAACTCTTTCTCTAATCTTATCCACAAGAAGGATAATATCAGCGAAAAATATACACGAAGGTACATCCTTCTATAAATGTCACATCCATATCTAAAACAAAAAGATATGGGCTTAAAGATCTCTGATGTAATCCAACTAAAATGGGGAAATACTTGGTCAATCCTCTTTCAGTCTGACATGAGTAACAATACATATCTTTAATGACTCGAATATAAATCATATGAACATCTTTCCTCTTTAAAACTCTTTAAAGGTTTTTCTTGAATTTAAGTCATGTCATAAGTTTTTTTCAAAATCAATAAAAATCATATGTTCATCCTCCTTATTCTCTCTGTACTTCTCTATCAAACCTATCAAAAAATGTATAACTTCCATAGTAGACTTGTCTGAAATAAATCCAAACTAATTATGAGAAATTTTTGTATCACTTCATAAGTATGACACATCAATTTAATTGATTTATAATTTGCACTCACTTGTGCATTTCTTTTATTCTGAAAAATGGGGATCAAAATACTCTCTCCACTCCTCAAGCATAATTTTAGTTTTTTAAATAATATTTAAGAGTTTGGTAAGCTAAGAAATTCCCAAATCTCCTAAATATTTCCACACTTCAATTTGGGCATCATCATGCCCTACTGATTTTCCCTTTGATTTTCTTTAAAGTCTCATCAACTTTATTTTTACTAATGCGATGGTAAAAAAAAAATTATTATTATTAACAATATTAAAAACATTAAGGTTGATTGTATTTTTAGAAAATTCATTGAATAGATTATAAAATAGCTCAACCACCTGTAATAAATATCCTCTAAGAAAAAAACCTATAGTTAATTGTCTTCACTTTTCTTTTTCTCTTTGTTTAACTAGTTTATACATATGTTTTCACACTCTTTAGTGTATATTCTGTTATAAAGATTACTAAAAATGAAATTGTTAGCATCACAAATTATTCTCTTAAACTCCCTACGAAGTATCATATTTTTTCTCAGTTCTCTAAGCTTTTACATTTAAATTAATTTTTATAACACAAGTTCTCATATTTTATTTTTCATGCGCATTATTATTCTATCACTAACTATTTATATTTATAAAAGTTTTTCTTTTGATTCTCCCAGTACATCTTTTTTCACTTGTTTAATAGTGTCTGTTTCTTTGTCCTATATACCGTTTGCTTCTTCATGAACATCCCAAATCTTGAAATCTTGAAGTTTCTCATAAAAATAATTTTATTTATATATTTTTAGTGTCTTCATCTAATTCTATGATAATGTTTTATTGTATTCTTTATCTTAAAACTCTTTATCTTAAAATTCAAAACTAATAATTGATGTTATGTACTTAAATTTTCATTTGAAATGACATTACAATATTTACACTTTTAACTATTTATTTTTCTTATAAGAAAATAATCAGTCTGTATTTTAGTAGATAATATTCTTATAAGTAATAAAATATTTACTCTTCTCTTAAAAAAGTATTAAAAATAACAAAATCATATGCTAAATCAATGTTTAATATGATTATACATTCTTCATTAATCACTCAAAAACTGTAGTTATCATGAATATTTCTAAAATACTCCATCACTCTACCAACATGTCTATTTAAATTTCCTCCAATAAAAGTTCATTCTTGAAGATGTATCATTCGTAATAATTTTTCATGGTCATTCCAAAATTTTTCTGTTGAACCTATATCTAAATATACTTGAAAAACATAAACACTTATATTATCAAAATTCTTTTTATCAATAATAATCTTTCGAGTTATAATTATATCTTCAATTCTATTGATTCTTACAACATTATCTTTTAAACTCTTATCTATAATTACTGTTACACCATTTCTAGTATGACTTGTACTAGAATATCAAAGTTTAAAACACAGGTTATCAATCTCCTTACTATTTCCTCCAACTCATTTAGTTTCTTCAATGCCTAAGATATTTGTGTTTCTATGAACCATAATATCTACTAATTTCATTAATTTATTGGTGAAAGTACTTATATTTTAAGTTCCTATCATAATATTAGTTTCATAGACTAACTTTTTTGCTGCATCCATTCATAATTTGAAAACCCTTGCTTATTTGACACTATACTCGGGTGTCAGTGTGACCTTGATATAATTGAATTTAAGAAAAAAAAATTAATTGAACTTAAAAAAAAAGTAACTGAACTTTCTTCAGAGTAATTTATAATCATTGTTATTGAATGAGTTGGCATGGTTTTGATATTTAACATAGAAAGACATAATAAACTTATTACGATAAAGAAGAAGGAAAATATGAAAAGATTAAGAAATAATAACTTGATAACAAAACTTATTCAAGGATGCTGTTTTTTTTCTGGAAGGATTTTAATTGGCCAAGGATAAAATAACTTGTATAAATTTAAAATCATTTATATGCATTAGAATTCTCTTAATTATGATAAAAAAAAAGCAAGTTGTAATAAGGCTACCAATAAATTATCATTAAAGCTATTAATAAACTGTTTAAAAAAGTTAAGAAACAGATATGACCACTCTACAAAATAAAAAAACTTTGATATCCATGAAGAAAAATTCGGAAATTTTTGTCCACAAAGAGGGAGTGGAGATGGGCTATTATGCTATGTAGAAATTATGAAAATTACACAAAATATATTTTTCATCTCAACTAGTACTCATCAAGAGTGACCAGATTATCATAATTCATAAAGTTAGCACCAAAGCCTAGGGATAAGGTTTTTGTTGGTGATGAGATGTGATGACGATGATGAGCTCATTTGTGCTTATCAAAATAAATGGCTAAATTACCTGGCATCGCTGTTTGTACCATTCATGTTTTCATTTATGAAGGAATTCATCCCTATCGTTATTTTGTTTTTTTGTCTTTTCCCCATTAAAGTTAAAAAATTTTGTCATTCAAGACTGAAGTTAACAAGCGTGGGTAGGAACTAGCAAGTACAAGAAAAATTAAAATATTTGATCATAAATCTAAAAATAAGCTTTTTCTAGTAGGTTTGTGAAATTTTGATTTTTATTATCTGCAATTTATTTTGGTAGAAAATAAATTAAATTGGATGTTTGCGAAGATCTTTAAGATAGTTGGGAAGACATATTTACATAATTTGCGCTATATAACTATAGGAATGAACGACAGGATAACCAAAAGCTTGTTTTTTTTTAAGAAAAAATGTGGTAGTCATGCATATTTCATCGAATATGTGTAAGAAAAACAACTACTAGGTATTCTCTGTGACGATCTGTTATGAGGGAAGAGGAAACAAAAAAACTAAAAAAGAGGAATTAAAGAGTCGTGAAACCGAACAGGGAGGGAGAGTAAATGAACCGAAGGGAGAGGAAGCGAAGGTGTCAGAAGCCGAAGGGTAAGTTCGTCCTTTAAATTATCAGAGGTAGGAACTTACCAGAGAGTCGAATGACAAGTAAGAAAGACGATAGACGCAAATTAGGGAGTCCCCGTAGCTGGAGATAGCGATGTCGTCGGGCGACAAGGTTTTTGTCGAGCAGGAAGGAGAAATAGGGAGGCAGTAGTGGTGAGTGTTTGCCTTGTTGCGTGAAGTTGCGACCCATGGCGGAGGAAGGAAGACGACATGCGAGCTGTTTTTCGTGTGCAATGGAAGAAAAAAGCTTTCCCTTACACTAACGCGTGCTCTGCTGCCATACAAAGGAGGAAGGAGGCATCGACGTCTCATGCGAGAGGGAGTCGAACGCAGAGGAGGAGGGAATAAATCGCATCTACGCGTGTATAAGGCTTGGCCGAAAGAAATTTTTTAGGTTGAGTTTAATAATTATAATATTTAATAAGAATTCTATTAATATATAATATTCATATGTATATTTATATAATGTATATCTGTACATACACACACACACATATAACAAGGATTACATAAAATAAATATGAAAAGTTAAGAGTTTATTAAAATAATAAAATAATTAAGTTTTATACAATTTTTATTTTAGGTTTTCAAATTACAAGAATTGATGTAAAAAAAAACAAATTAATCGACATAGATGTGAGTACTTGTAATTTTAATCTATAATAATAATTTGTTTAGTCTAAAATATTTTGCTGTTAGTGATACTTGCACATGCTTTATTCTGATTGATATATTTTTTTCATTATCAATCATATTGTTATGAATGTTTGTAGCTATTTAATCTTATGCATTATATGTATGATTTGTATATTATGTTGAATGGAATGCGATAAATACATGAGTGATATATTTGTATTGATTGTTTGTATGTTCATGATTAACTATGATGGAGTTACCCTTTCATGATACTAGTGGGAGAACACTAAGGTACCCATGTATGTCTATAAAAAATAAATTGATATTAATGTGTCTTAATTGACACAATTTTAGATGATGCTCTTGTTTTGGTGTACAAATATAATATAATAATGATATGTTATTGATATAGTAAGGTTCTTGAATGACATCAAATATTTTATTGATTTATTAAAAAATTAACTGACATGTATTTTGTTTTCTTTTTTTTTGTATTACATTGATTTGTAAGTATGAGTATTCACTGACCTGTTTAGATTATTTTTATTTTAAATTAACTTTTCAGATTAATTTAATTGATTAAAAGATGAGTGATATAAGAGAAAACAGTTATATAAGATGCAGATAACTAGTAACGATGTAAATTTAAATATATTGTTTTAATTTAAATTGATTAGTGACTCTTTCATTTGTTAAAAATTATTTATAGATAATGAATATAAAAAATTTAATTTTCATCATCTTACTGTCTATTCTCATCTTGATTAATTCCAAGCCATGGGTCGTGTTTTGAGAAAAATGGTATCATAGCACAAGATTTATGATTAATTAATGAAATCTAAATGAAAGAGCCAACATGATAATTATTAATTTTTTTTAATAATTATAAAAAATTAAAGTTAGCTTAAAATAATAATATTTTATATTTATACATAGTGTTACACGAATGTCTTCACCCAAATGATGAAGGCAATGACTTAGCTGATTCATGAGTCCAGAACGCAGCCTATCGGAAGTGATACAATCGGTGTAGATAAGTACTTGAAGATATACTATGTCTACCTTTAGTCAATAGAACTGAAGGCCCAATTGAAGCGGAGATCTGGTTAATGAAGATAGAGAAGTTGCTGCATAGCATGACTTGTCTGGATGAAGAAGAGTACTATTGGCGACGTTTGTGCTAGATGGAGAAGCTTAAAGGTGGTGGCGTGGACAGCGTCAGGATAGGTTAGGAGACATACCCAACACCATGGTTAGTTGGGAAGAATTCTTTGAACTATTCAGAGATTGGTTTGTGCCCCTATTCACTTGATGAAAAATGAATCGATGACAGATGAAGGACAACTTCATCAAGTTAAGGCAAAAAGAGAAGACAAACATGCAGTGCGAAGAAGAACTCATTGCACTGTAGAGGTATACACCACAATTGATCGCTATTGCAGAGGAAAAAAGTTTTACAGGCTTCTTTCAGGATTAAAGGATTCGATCAGATAGCCGTTGGTGCCTTTAAGGATCAATGAATATTTGGTTTTAGTGAAACGAGCTAGAAGAGTTAGGATTGACTATCAACTTACTCAGAAGCGTAAAGAGATACACAAGAGGAAGAATGCTGAAGAAAAAGGACATGTGGTCAAATAGAGGGATCAAATAAAAAGAAGTTTAAGAAAAATTTGAGTGGAGTTAGCAAAGGTACGATTCAGAGTACACTAGTCATTTATGTCAAATGTGGAAGACAAAGATGAATGGTTGATGAGCTCTAATATTTGCTAATTGTGTCATCAGTCTGGTCATATAACAATATATTGTTCATCCCTTGGCCAGAAGAGTGTTGAAGATCAGAAATCAGATGGTGCACCTTCAGGGAACATTGCAGGTGAGCAAAAAAGATTGAATCTAAAGCTTCAACTCCTACCCAAGGTCAACCAAGGCAACCGGTTCGACCTTGAGTATATTCCCTTATAGTGAGTTTGAAGAACCTACTATCACGGATGGTGATGAGGTCTAAGAAGTTTGGCATTTTTTTATTTAGCCTATTTTTCCTAGTGTACTTCCTTGCTTCAGTAACTGTGTATTGTTATTTGAAGTATAGTTGAGTTGACTCGTATCGAGCCTTTACCTTTATAGTGATTAGTTATCATAAATGACCTTAGTTTTATAGAAAGCTAATGTTGACTTACTTGATGTCTGTTTATAAATTTTGAGGAAGAAATTTTTTGAAGTGAGAAAGATTGTGAAAACAAATGACAAAGTATTATAATATTCATATATATATAATCAGGATTATGTAAAATAGATATGAAAAAGGTAATAGTTTATTAAAATAATAAATTAATTGAATTTTATATCATAATTATTTTAGGCTTTCAAATTTAGAAAAATTGACGTCAAAACAAATGACAAAGTAATCGACATCGAGGTAAATATTCGTACTTTTAATTATAGTAATAATTTATTTTTTTTTCAAATATTTTGCAGTTAATGATATTTGCACATGCTTTATTCTGATTGAGATATTTTTTTTATCGGTTATATTGTTATGAATGTTAGTAGCTACTTATTCTTATGCATTTAGTGTATGTTTTGTATAGTATGTTGAATTTAATGCGATTAATGCATGAATAATATGTGTATATTGACTGTTTGTATGTATATAATTGATTATGATGTAGTCCCCTTGATGGTACTATGGTGAATACTAAGGTCCCTGTGCGCATATATGGAAAAGAATATTAAGATTGATGTGTCTTAATTGACATATTTTTTTGACGGTGCTATTGTGACTATTGTACTAATATAATATGATATTAATATGGTATTGATATAGTAAGGTTCTTTGAATAACATTAAATGTTTTTATGATTTATTAAAAACTTGACTGACATGTATATTTCTTTATTTTCTCTTTTATTATTGTGGTTTATGAGTATAAATACTCATTGGCTTATTTAGCTTACTGTATTTTAGATTAACATTTTAGATTAATTTATTTAATTAAAAGATGATTGACAGAGGAGAAAATGTTTTTATAAGATGCGAAGAACTAGTACAAGGTAATTTTAAATATACTGCTTTGATTTAAATTGATTAGCGCTCTTTCATTTGTAAAATGTTATTTTTAGAGAATGAATATCGAAAATTTAATTTCTACCGTCGGACCGTCTGTTCTCGTTCTAGTTAATTCGACGCTCTGGGCTAGCTCATGACATTGACCATGATTAGGTTTTTTTCTTATGCAAAATTCACTGATTTGTTCATTATTTGTGGTTAATTGTCGGGGAATTTACATATATACCACCTAATTCTTATATATTTACATATCTACTACCTAAACTTCACTTTTTTATGTTTATGCCATCCAAATCTTTATTATCACATAAAATGCCACCACTTTAGCTTTTAAAAAGGGAAATACACCTTTTTATGAAAGGTGGTATGTGGGTAGATATGTAAATACGTAGGAGTTGAGTGGCATATATGTAAATCTACCTTGATTGTTTTATGCTCCTTTTATGCATTTCTAGTTTCCTGCTAGTATCTTCCAATTATAAAAAAATGCGAACTTTAATAATGATGGCAGGTATGGCCGCATCGGGATATACAAGTCATTCATGTTTGGAAGCCCAACAATTTTGGTTACTATACCTGAAACCTGCAAACAAGTATTGATGGATAATGAGAACTTTGTAACAGGATGGCCTAAGGCTGCTGTTGAACTTATTGGAAAGAAATCATTCATCAAACTACCTCACGAAGAACACAAGCGGCTGAGAAAACTAACCTCAGCTCCTATAAATGGTCATGAAGCACTTTCCACCTACCTGAAATTCATCGAAGAATCTGTTGTATCTGCGCTGGAGAAGTGGGCAGAGATAGAACAAGTAGAGTTCCTTACGGAGGTTCGGAGGCTTACATTCAGGATTATAATGCACATTTTTCTTAGCACGGAGGGTGACACTGTGATCGAATCTTTAGAAAGAGTTTACACTGATCTCAACTATGGTATGAGAGCGATGGCAATCAACTTTCCTGGATTTGCATACCACAGGGCCCTAAAGGTGAATTTACCGTAAATGTTTTAATTCAGCTTTAAAGTTAAAGATCTGTTAAATATCTATGATTTCTTTCTTTCTTTTGTTAAGCTTTTCCTTTAATCTGGTCTTCTTTTTGGCAAGTGAAGTGTCAAAATAGTCTCGATTTTTACGTGGGCCATTTTGGTCCCCATAATCTATAAGTGTCAAATTAGTTTGGAGATTCTTTTAACATGAGCTGAAATAGTCCCCAGTTAAGCGAGTATGAGGAGTATTTCAACCACCATCAAAAGAGCCTTGAGGACTAAATTGAAATTTTTTTAGACTTGTTAAAATGCACCCCCTTACAAAGAGCAAGGAGACCATTTTCACTCTTATCCTTTTTATTTTATTGTTGCTTATCTTCTGAAGCCATCTTAAAATATTGGAGCCTGTCAGATATTTCACAAGTAATGGTAATTACCTTTATTGTGAAGGGTATGGATGATAAGTTCTATCACTTTGATAAGAAGCAATAAATTGTTTAATTCTCACTGTTTCTAAGTTCAATATGTACTGAATGTGCTGAGATTCATGAATTTCTCTGTTTTTTTGTTATTTTTTATTCACAAAGCTTCTATTTTTTTTGCTTCATTTAGCTCATCAATCTATGGCATTGTTCTTTACATTGTGTAACTTCATCAAGCTCACTATGTCATTTGTTTTTTTTCTCTTTTATATTTATTATGAATTATTGCATTTTCTTATGGTTTTTCTTGTTTTAAGAAAGTAGGAGGAATAATTCAAAAAATTGCTATGAGACGATGTACAAATAAGTAGAAGACTTTATTGATTTATTTTCTGCAAATTCTAAAGTGCACGCGGAGTTATAGAAAAGAAGGGAGGGTGATCAATCTTTTCCCCATGGGCAACAATAAATACTTTCTTAAAATAGTGATATATTTGATGTGATATGAAAGATTTACTTGGTATAAATGTAAAAAACAAACTTTAGGTGTTAGATATGTAAATATATAAGAATTGGGCGGTATGTATGTAAATGCCCCTTATATTTGTCTGTGGTACTTGAAAGGAAGATAATTTTTGATCTCCATGGATAGCCACCCATACAAATCAACTCTATCATTCTCCCCTAATATATGGTGATGTATGAGGAGTATCAACAGTCAGCAATATCACTCTCACAGGATGGTTCATTACATTCATCAATGGTCACTCTAAAGTCATCTGATTATTCTTCTTGAAAGATTAATTAGAACCATTTTTTTAAATTTTAATTAGATGGTAGAAACTCAGTTCAAAGTTAAAATCTAAATACCCCATGCTGACAATAGGTTTGGGTCCTATTACTCTACCCTTGGGTCCTACATGAGATTGTCCATTAGTACTAGACACTTCATAATAAAATGGAGTGTTGAAAGAAAATAGATATTTGATGCAAGTAACTCAATCACCATGCTTTTTAAACATATTCCAAAATATATCTTCGAGATTGTATGCTAACTACAATTGCTTTCATTAATGGTGTGCTCTTTCGAATTATAAATTTCTAAGTTGTCAATGTATCTTTCAAATATGTCCTTAATGCCAAAATCATTTCATCAATGCCAATCAGAATTGTTATGTGCAGCTCCTTTTGTCCACATACATCCTCAACGTCGCAGAAAACTTAAAGCTAGACCACTTGAATGTAAACTTCCTTGGATATCCACCAAACCAAAAGGGTCTAAGAGTATATTCTCTAACAAAAATGTAACATTTTTTTGTTAAATCAACCTTTCTATTCCGAAGTTGATATTTATTGAGATAATTCTAGGGAATACCGTCTGGCAAATTCACTCTAAACTCAATAACCATCCTTCGAATTTAACACAATGTCATCACTCCAGAATTATTTGTATACTCTAGAAGGTCGAAAATAAGGATAAAGGTATAAGCACCTTTTGCTTAGAGTTATAGAACCATGATTTTGAACTAAATTTGCGACATCTGAACTCCACATCAATGAAAAAACTAATGAACCAACTTTATGTGACCTTGATCAACCTATTGCTTCTAGAATAGGCATTAAATTATGTACAAAGTGCCGTATTAATAACTCTGTGCCGTGAAAAGTAAGCTCCTACTCATCTTGCCATTTTTACATCTTAATAGAGGTTCAAATTTTAAACAGCATTTAGGAAGCTCTTGGACAACCTAAGAAAAGTGTGCTGTAATGGAAGAAATTGAAGCCTTTAAAAGAAGTGGCATTTGGGAAATTGCTAAACTTTTGGAAAGAAAGTGATCAATCATGTATATGGATTCTTTCCATTAAACGTAACACTAATGGAAGTTTAAATAAATTGAAAGCTCGATTGGTGGTCGAGAGTTTCACCCAATCATATACAATAGACTATAAGGAGATATTTGCAACGGTTGCTAAGCTTAACTTCGTTCATGTACTTCTGTACCTTGCAGATTCTTAGGCTGATTTAATATTTAAAATGCTTTT
Organism: Phalaenopsis hybrid cultivar; assembly: GCA_002079205.1. NCBI lineage: Eukaryota > Viridiplantae > Streptophyta > Magnoliopsida > Asparagales > Orchidaceae > Phalaenopsis > Phalaenopsis hybrid cultivar. Next base: position 146,493 of record JXCR01140008.1, on the reverse strand, counting down.
GAATGGTGATTTTGAGGAAAACAACTACATGATCGTAACTCCAAGGCTTAAGGGTCATGTTGCAAGCTTATAAAAATATTATATGATTTGTAATCACTGCATGCATGATTTGATTGACTATCAATTGTGGTTGAGGTGCACAATTCTCTAAATATTAAAATTGTCATTCTATATTTGTAAAGCATATGTGAATTGCAGGATTAACATGTTGGTTGTTTATGTTGATTTTATTTTTACTGAAAATAATGAGGGAGAAATAACCAACTTAAAGCATTTTCTGACAAAAGAAATTAAGATTAAAGATTTAGGACTACTTTGGTATTCTCCTGGCTTGAAAATTGTTAAATCAAGGGCTGAATCTATATCTCAACAAACTATATTAATGATTTCTTTAAATAAATTGGATTAGTTGGACATAAACTAATGGAAAGAATTTTGTACCCAATATTAAGATGGGGACTTTGGGTTGAAGTCCTATTGCCACTGGGCGGTTGACGCCGGGTGTCTGAACGGTGCCCGAATACGGGTGTGGAACAACACCACGAAGAAGGGTGCTCGAAACTGCAGGGCCGAAACCCCATGAAACCTCGCGAAGCTGCGTGAGGTCTCGCGAACCCGTGAAGACTGGAGAACCCACGACAGGGAGAAATCATGAATTTTCGCAATCCAACCAGGCTATTTGTACTAGATCTTTTATTGAAAGTAATTTATGGATTCTTCTTGGCTTTCCACCTATTCCTTCTGTGTAGAAGTTTCTCTTAAGCCTATAAATAGTTGTCTTTATTTATGTGGGAGCCGGATTTGAGTTGTGTTTGAGCTTAATTTCAGATTTTTTGTGTGGAGTTCCTTTTCCCTTTGTGGCGCTCTATCCAAGGAAGAGGTGATGCTCTGGCTGTATGCTCTCCAATTTGGTGGTTGTATCCCCCCTTTCTACCATTTCCAGACCTTCTCTCCACACCTCTATTGTCGAGCTCACCCACCGTCATCCCAACATCCCACTGTTTCCCCTTCTTGTAAATCATTACTATTGCCCTGCCTACCTAACTTTTTTCAAACCCCTCCCAACTACCAGACTACCACTACCGACCACCTACAACCCTCCAATTGTTAATTCTATTGTTCCGCACCTTCCCTTCGCTGCCAACTATTTTTCGTGACTACTGACATCCCTCCTAATCATTCCCATTTCTCTAGCCAACTTCCATCAACCATTGTGTTACATTTAGGGGTGTTGTTTGGGTCATCTTATGTTTTATATTGTTATTTCTGTTTGAATTATTTTGTAATCTTTTCTTAATATTAATGAAAGATTACTTTTTGAGTTTTCACTATTTTCTCTAGTTGTTCTAATATCATTTGATGTCAGAGCTAGTTCAACCCTAGTCCTATCCTAGGGTTCGCCAACACCCGCCCCTACCAGATTCACCTCTATTAACTTCTTTTTCCTTTCAATTCCCAACTTGAGTCATGCCACCACATAGAGATACATCAGGCTCTACTCGGAAAGAGATCCAATGTGAAATTCGTCGTTTGCAACAGAGAATAGCCGAGTTAGATGATGAGAACAAGGAAGAGATTACTTTCAACTGTGATCGAGAGAGTCGTAGGGCAGACAAAGACGAGAATCTTAATTCTTTCCATAGGGAAGATCACAACGACGAAGAATATCGACAACGCCGAAGGAAACCGAGAGAAGATGCTTTTTATGGAGGTCAGCAGGATTTTGAAATCAAGATGGACTTTTCAAAGTTCGAGGGAGGTATAGATCAGTTTATTGACTGGATGCAATCAGTTGAACGAATTTTGAATATAAAGATGTGCCAGAAGACAAACGAATCAAGCTAGCCGCCATTAAGCTAAAGAAAAACGCTTTCTTATGGTGGGAAAATGTCAGAGGCAAAGAAAAAAAAAGATAATGAAAATATCACGAGGTGAGAAAAGATAAAGAAGGTAATGCAAAAAAAGTACCTCCCACCCTAATATCGTCAGGATACGTTCCTAAAACTCCACAAAGTACAATAGATGAATCTTTCAGTTGAAGAGTTTACTACCCAATTCGACCACTTGTAGATGAAATGCGAGCTGACAGAATCAGAGGAACATGCAATAGCCAGATATCGCGGGGGTCTGTAACTCGCCATCAACAATGTGGTACAGTTGCAGCCATACTGAACAATAGGGGATGTCTAGACATTAGCCTTGAAGGTGGAAACACAACAAAAACAGAGACGACAACAAGCAGCAATATTTAAGCAGGTTGTCACCTAGAAGTACCACAACCGACAGGGATATCTTGGGAGACAGGTTAGCCCAGACAAGGAAATGACACTACAGATCAAAACGGGAAGAAATAGGAGAAGGGAAATTTCTCTAACACGGTGGCAACCAGGAAGTGCTACTGATGCCACGACTACGACCACATTGCCTCCAGCTGCCCTACAAACAAGATATTCACACTCACAGATCAAGGCGTCATAGAAGAAATCAGCGATGAAGAGAAAGCCGACAGAAAGCCGAGGAACTGGGTGAGGAGTATTAGCTTCCCCCAGTTGATGGAGAGGCGATTGTGATTCAACGGATCTTGCAGGCTAAAGACACTAGGGATTCACAATGGCTACGCCATAACATATTTAACACCCGCTGCACATTGAAGGGAAATGTATGCAGCCTAATCATTGACGATGGGAGCAGCAAAAATGTGACATCGACACAAATAGTTGAGAAGTTGGGACTGGCAACTCAGAGGCATTTTCATCCATATTCACTGACGTGGCTAAACAAGGAGAATCATGTCAACATCGATCAAAGATCCTTGATATAATTTTTGATCGGAGGTCGACTGCAAGACCAGCTGTCGTGTGACGTGGTTCCTATGAATGTGTCTCGCTTTTTGTTGGGACAACCTTGGCAATATGATCGAAGGATTCAACACGACGGATATAAAAACACGTATTCCTTCACCAATGATGGAAAACACATCACCCTCCTTTAAAAGGAGTCTAAGGTCATAGGATCCCTTTTCAACGGAACGACATCAGTAGAACCAATTTTAGTGGTAACACCAGAAGGGTGTACCGAGTCACCCACCTCCGATATAGGAAAGATACGACCAAGGTTACGTCAGAACACACTGTACCTGTAGCACTATCGCCGTGCGAGAAGGGTCTGACTCCTCTCACTGTACACACAATTGAATCGATCATAGGATACTTTGGGAAAGTTCACCAGCATAAGCGCGACCTCAGAAGAACATATGATATGAACATTTACTCGTAAGACAGGGAAGGCCCTCAGATATCGCCAGTGGGATCTAGGGTGGCTAACAATGAAATGAAAGCTTCGACCAATAAAGTCGAAGCCCCCTCAACCCCGAGAGACTGTCACAGGGCGTTTAAACGGTTCCCGGATATAGGGGCGGAACAACGCTCCGAAGGGTGGCGCTCAAAATCGCAGGGCCGAAGCCCTGCAAAACCTTGCAAAGCCACATGAGGTCTCACGGTCTCGCGAAGGCAGGAGAACCCACAACATGGACAAATCGTGAATTCTCGTGATCCAATCTGGTTGTTCGCACCAGATCTTTTCTGGAAGTAATTTCTAAATTCATTTTGGCTTTCCTCTATCCCTTTTGTGTAAAAGTTTCTCCTAAGCCTATAAATAGCTGTCTTTATGTGTGTGGAAGTCAGATTTGAGTTATGTTTGAGTTTAACTTCAGATCTCATGTGTGGAGTCTTTTTTCTCTCTATGGGCTGTATCTGAGGAGGTGTGGTGTTTCTGCTATATCCTCTCTGAGGTTGTTGTTTTTATCCACCCTTTTTATCCTTTCCAGATTTTCTTCTCTCCACTCCTCTACATCCAGTTGTTTCCCCTTCCTGCAAATCATTATTGTTGCCTCGCCTAACTAACTCTTTTCAAACCCCCTTGCACTTGTTCCTATAGTTCAACACATTCCCTTCGCTAGCAACCGCTTTTCATGACTGTCGACATCCCATCTAATCACTCCTATTCCTCTAGCCGACCTCCATCACTCATTGGGTTACATTTAGGAGTGTTGTTTGTGTTGTCGTATTTCTTGAGTTATTATTTCTGTTTAAGTCATGTTATAATATTATTTTAATATTAATGAAAGATTACTCTTTGAGTTTCCACTATTTTTCCTACTAGTTCTGGTATCAGAGGTATCACGGACTAGTGAGAAAATTGATTTATCTTAAACACACGAGACTGTATATTTGTTTTTTATTAGGCATGATCAATAAATTCATGAATATTCTCGCAAAAGTGCTCATCGAAGTTGTTTTTCAAATCCTTTAATTTATGAAGAATCTTAGCAAAGGAATATATTTAAGGAAAAATCTTAATAGTAATGTTGAAAGTTTCATTGTTGCAAATTATAAATTGGAGTAAAAGACTCTTGTTCTTTTCATCCAACATATAACGACTATATATATCTATCTCAGACTAATCCTCAGATAATTAGAGGGAAATTCAAATAACATGATAAAAGGAAAGAAATAAAATATAATAAAGGATAATTAATGGAGAATAATTTCTCCCCTTTAAATATAACAACAGATCTACGGTTTCCCAAATCGTGGGTGGGCCTATGTCCTCCACGATTATTTGCATACCTGCAATCCTTTTCAAGTTGGGTTGTATATGCCATATATACCACACTTGTTACTGATATCAATAAAGTGGTGCGATAAAGAGCCTTGGTAATAATGCCAACAATCTGATACTTAGTTGGTGTATAACTTAGGTAACAAGCCTTCCACTGACCTTCTTAGAGATGAAATGTCTGTCAATATTTATCGATCATGGTAGATTATATTCTTTAAAATACTGATGGCTGATTGAAAATTTTCTAGGGTTAGGGCACAAAACTCAAATTTAGCACTACTTTCCACCACTGCTTGCTTTATACTTCTCCAAATAACCGGTTACCCCATACAAATGAGTAGTAACCCGTGCTAGATCTTTTGTGAGTTAGTTTTTTTACCTTGCTAGCATCAGTGTAGATTTCAATGTCATGGTTCTCAGTTTTCTTGTTTCAATCCATGTCCTGAAGCCATCTTTAAGTCTCTCAGTATTCAATGAACCACTTCTAGATGATCTTCATTTGGATTTTTCATATGCTGGCTCACTGCACCCATAAAAAAAAGCAATGTCAGGTCTCGTATGTGATAGATAAATAAGTCCCCCCAAGTTTTTGATATCTCCCTTTTTCAATTGGGGTGTTATCCTCTTCTTTTGAGGCTCATCGATTGGGATTCTTGGGAGTATTTGTTGGTATTCACCCAAACATTCCTGTCTCCTTTAATAAGTCAATGATTTTTTCTCTAGAATATTACAATGTCTTCTTTGGATCTAGCTACTTTCATTCTCAAGAAGTATCTTAGAGTTTCAAAATCTTTGATCTCAAACTCAAAAGTCATTGTTTTTTTTGTTGTTTCGAGTTCCTTTAAGTCATTGTCTGGAAGAATATTATTTTCTACATACACAATAAATATGACTATCATACCTTTTTGATTTGATTTTACAAATAAGGTGTGATCAGCTTGACATTGATAGTACTTATTGGCAATAATTGTCTTGGTGAATATTTCAAACCATACTCTGGGAGACTTTTTCAACCCATAAATTTTTTTTTAGTTTGCACACTAGCGTATTGTTTGTATTGTTATTCAATCCAGGAAATTTCTTCATATACACTTCTTCCCTAAAATCCCCATTAAGAAATGCATTTTTAATGTCTAGATGATGTGGAGGCTAATTTTGGTTAACAACTAAAGACAATAATACTCCTGCTGTGTTGAGTTTAGCCACTAGGGCAAATGTCTTCTAGTAATCAATCACATATGATTGAGTAGAACATTTTGTTACAGGTCTAGCTTTAAAACTTTCTATGCTTCCATCTGCTTTATATTTGACAGTAAATACTAAATTTCACTTCACAGTTTTTTTCTCATGTGGTGAGATTGTTATGATCAAGATATCATTTTTTTAAGAACAAGAATCTCTTCTCCTATATTCTTTTTCTAAACAGGAATAAACAAGGCCTCTTGAATTAAATTTGAGACCTGCACATTATCCAGGTTCTAAACAAAAGATTTGTAAATGGTTGATAATTTTTCGAAGGTCACAAATTCTTCCATTAGGTATTTTGTGCATTCTTGCTTTCCTTCTTTCTCTTGATGCTCATGATGTGTTGACCCAACCTCTGTGTGAATGCTTGGGGTGTGTAGAATTAGTTCTGGTAATTTGCATTCCTGATTTTGCATATTATCCATTACATGCTGTCGGCACTATTTTTGGTGTGGGGTTTGCCCGTAAGAAGCTGTCGGTCCTCGGAATTGAAATCCCGTTGCACGCTTCGGAAGGACGTTTAAGAAGTTGGGTTTTGAAAAAAATAAAGTCAAACTAACCCCATAATTTTCATAGTTTAGATGAAAGAGCGCTTTACCTCAAAT
>JXCR01140008.1:105640-133942 GCA_002079205.1 Phalaenopsis hybrid cultivar | reverse complement strand
GCCTTAACCGAGAGCCGTCCATTTTAAAACCTTAATATCTCTCTCATTTCTTAATGGATTTTGATGATTATCTTTTTAAAATGTTCGTCTTGAAGAGACAAATACATCTATATGGTAAACATGCTATGAAATCAAGCCATTGTAAATGTAGAGCTTGCGAAGGCTCGGGAAAGTAAGTGAGTTATACCTTTGCTCCGAGAGGTTTAGCCTCAATCAGAGATTCTTCACACCTTCGTTAGATCCCAAAGAGCTTAGGGATGAAGCCTCTGGCTCTGGTGTAAAGCCTATGTATGTTTTTGACCAAATTCGATTTTGGGTGTTGGTTGAGAGCTATGGTAGAGGCTATTTCAGAGGGGGAATTGATGAGAGTTTGGCTTCTTTCACTGTTGTGAAGGTGTAGGGCCAATCTATTGGGAGTTTGGTGCTGTGTAGGTTGGGATTGGAATTTGTCCTGGTTTCAGGCAAGAATTCAAACCCAAAATTGGATTTCTACGGTGAAATTGAGAGAGGGAAGTGGATTGTGAAGTACTAAAGGACTCTTAGAGAAGCTCTCTGAGGAATTTGGTAGGCTTTAGTGAAAATTTTTTACCACCTTACTATTCATGGCCGTGGGGTGGATTTTATAAAAACTGGCCAAAGTGAGNGTGTCAAACAGAGGATCCCTCAGCTCAATTTGGGCTGAGGTGGCTTCTTGGCATGAGTTTGGGTATTAGCCATGTGGGGGCTCACGGTTTTGGATTTTAGCTTGGGTTGGTTAACCAAGGCTTGGACCATGGTTAAAGCTTATGATGCTCAGTAAAAATGGCATCATAGGGAACCAAGTTGGATCATGGTTAAAGCTTATGATGCTCAGTAAAAATGGCACCATAGGGTATGAACATGTGATATGACAAGTATNGGTCATATCAAAAGTGAATTTGAGTTTAGGATGAGAATTGGGGTCAATTAAGATCAAATTGATAGACATTTGGGATGAGTTTGGGGAATTTTGGGTCTTTAAAGGGTAATTTGGGGATTTTGGTTAAAGATGGTCAAATTAGCCAAATTGGGTCATGTGGTAGTTGAAAGAAATAAAATTGGGAATATTTGGGATTTATTGGGATTTTATGGGAATTTTTGGAATTTTGGGATTTTGGGCCAAAGAGGGGTCCTAAGGGCAATTAGTTAATTTGGGAGTGTCTGGGGCAAAAGATCCAAGATGGGCATTTCAAGTAGAATTGGATAGATATTCATTCTAAATGAACCATGGATCAATGAAATCCCCATTTTGGGTTCTTATGTATTGGTTTTTGCCAGGGTATTGTGAGGATATTGTGTACCTTAACTCCAAACCAACACCCAGGGTCATTCCTAAGGCCAAGTAGTCTTATAGGAACTCTTCTTGAGTTCTCTCATAATGATCTTACCTATTAAGTGCTAGAGGTTAAGGTCAATATGTGGAACTCCAAGTTGAGTAAATAGAAGAGTTTTGAATTTCTAATGGTGGGGGTACCTTTTCTAGTTTTCTAAGACTAGTCAATAGGGATCTTACATACTAAATGCTAGAAGTTAAGATCAATATGTGAAACTTCAAGTTGAGTAAAAACGGCTTTGAATTTCTAATAGTGAGGGTACCTTTTCTAGTTTTCTAAGACTAGTCAATAGGAAAATCTTACCTACTAAATGCTAGAGGTTGAGATCAATATGTGGAATTTCAAGTTGAAAAAAACTTACACTAAATGCTAGAGGTTAAGATCTCAATATGTGGAATTTCAAGTTGAGTTTACCTACTAAATGCTAGAGGTTAAGATCAATATGTGGATTTTCAAGTTGAGTAAAAAAAAAAGTTTTGAGTTTCTAATGCTAGAGGTTAGGACCAATATGTGGACCTTCAAGTTGAGTAAAGAGAAGAGTTTTGAGTTTCTAATGGTGAGGACCAATATGTGGAACTTCAAATTGAGTAAAGAGAAGAATTTTTGAGTTTCTAGTGGTGATGCATTTTCTAGTTTTCTAAGACTAGTCAGTAGGAAAGTCCTATGGCTAGACCTAGGCTACGAATTTCTAATGGTGGGGTACCTCTTCTAGTTTTCTAAGACTAGTCAATAGGAAAGTCCTATAGACCTACTAAATGCTAGAGGTTAAGATCAATATGTGGAATTTCAAGTTGAATAAAAAGAAGAGTTTTGAATTGATCTTACCTTCTAAACATTAGAGGTTAGGACCAATATATGGAATCTCAAGTTGAGCAAAGAGAAGAATTTTGAATTTCTAATTGCAGGACCAATATGTGGAACTTCAAATTGAGTAAAGAGAAGAATTTTTGAGTTTCTAGTGGTGATGCATTTCTAGTTTTCTAAGACTAGTCAATAGGAAAGTCCTATGGCTAGACCTAGGCTACTAAAGAAAGGAACTCTAACTTGAGTAAATAGAAGAGTTTTGATTTTTTAATTGTGGGGGTACTTTTTGTAAGTTTTCTAAGACTAGTCAATAGGAAAGTCCTATGGCTAGACCTAGGCTACTAAAGAAGTTTCTAGATCTCAACCAAAAGTGAGGTCAACACATGCTCACTGGAATTTTTTTCTAGTGTACATACAAAGTTTTTGGCTTCTAGTGGGACCTGTGGAAAAAAATTAGTGAACTAGGATTATTTTCATGTTTATATGTGATAGTGGGAATAAGAGTGAATTCATCGGGCTTACAAGGTAGGTGGGCTTGTCGTTTATGGATGGAACCCCAAATTCGATATTCTCTTCAACTCTCCCCTTGAATGTTGGATTTGGAGTAATATTGTTGGTTTTCAAGACATCTGTGGAGTTCTAGAATTTATATGTTAGTTGAGAGTACCATTTATTTTCCTTTTTGTTTAAAGTATCCCTCAAGATGCATTTGATTGATCTCAAAACAAGTTTTGTCTGATGTGGTTGATGTAGATGAGCAAAAGCGATGCAACCAACAATTTCTAGTGGCAGGTTCAAGGTGAAGGACTAAATGTGAGATTGGGATTTTATGAGAGGGTTGAGAGGTTTGTTAAAATTTAACACTTTGATGGACATCCTATTTATGAGATAAATGGATGTGAGAATTATATCCCCCCAGAAGTTTTAAAGCACATTATTAGTGAATTGAATTGAAAGGGTCACTTCGAGAAGATGTCTATTCTTTTTCTAGTCACATCATTTTGTTGGGGTGTGTCAAAACAAGAGCTTGTATGAATGATGCAATTTTTAGATAGATAAAGGCTGAGTATGGACTTATAGTGGTTTTTTGCATTATCAATTTTGAGACTGAATTTTGCTCTAAAATTGGGCGAGGATCATATTTTAGAAGGTTTCAAATATGCTGACAGTTTTAATTTATTTCTTTATGAGAAAATGTCTAAGTGGTTTTGTTGTGATCAATAATGAAGGTGAAAAACGACCTAGCCCTATTTATATATTTTTTTTATTTTGAGGGCTCCCATATATCACGATTAGCCATGGAGAAAGGCGTGTTGGTTTATATTTTAGGCTTGGGCACACTTGTCAAGTATGTTTAGCAAGCTCACAAGTTTTACACTAATAAGAACTAGTTTTTTTGTCGATAAATAAATGAGCATGTAATTTTTCAAAATAATATAAATTAGGAAGTCAAAGGTAAAAATGCGATAACATAACCTGACACTCATAAGAAACATACTCATAGATGACATGATTGTGAATGGTGGGTTGGTTCTTTTGAAGCAAAATTCTTAGTGAATAGATAAAATCCATGATTTATGTTAGCGACGCCTATAAATTTTCTCAAGTCTACCTGAAATTCACACAAATTAGGGTAGAATTTAGTAACACAATTCATGTCATAGTAAACTTGCTAATATACAGTAAATTGCAGCAAATTTTAGGATCATAAAGCACAGATTGAGTAAAAAGATCCTTTGTGAATTTTTCCAAATTGTCTTCCTTCCATAGATGAAAGGGAGCCATATGCGGCTCTAACTGCAACATGGTGTTTGCAAGAATTGAAGAATTGAGAAATAATGATATCACATGCCATAAGATCTGATGCTCCAGAGTCAACTATTCAAGATTGATTCTTTTTGTTGAGAGCAATAAGAGTAGATGAAAGGCATCCTTATTGTGCTAGATGGCTGGTAGAAGGTTTAGAATGTTATACAAAAGTCTTTGGAGAGCTTCAAGTTATTCCTTGTTGAATGAACTATCTACATGTGGCTTGTCTTTCTTTGATGTTGTGTTTGCTCTATTTTTTCCATCACCTTTAACTTTGTTGAGCATCAAATATACATGCTTTCCATAAATTTTCCAACACTTCTTTAAATGACAAAGCTTTTTACAATGTTAACACCACGGTTTGTTCCTTTTTGATTTGTTGTCCCGAGATGATTTGTGTGTGTATAAAACCAAGTTGTCACTATTTGATATGGTGGGATTATTTGACATCATGAGTTTCTTCTTTCTTTCTTCCCTTCGTACTTCAACAAAAGCTTCACGAATTGATAGAAAAGGTTTGGTTCCCATGATTCTTTTTCTGACTTCATCTAATTCTTTGTTGTGTCTAAGAAGCAACCTGATTCTCTTTCTTTCAACAATTGTTTTATAAATACAATAGTCTTGTGAACACCTCCATGTGTATGTTTCATACAATCTAGTTGGAGTCAATATTTGGAGAGAGTGTTGAAATATCGATAAACATTCAACTCACCTGCCACACATTATGTAATCTAGTTTCATTGTCAAACAACTTGGGGGTTTGTCATTTTGTATAGAAAGAAGTTTTCTCCAATTTTCATGATCATGGAGTTGACAGGTCATGACATGATCATTTGATCTTCAGTTTTTCGTGTCCGATGTTTAAGATCAGTAATTTTTTGGGCAGGATTTTTCTTGGTGAGATGATCGTATCATTTTTTTTACCACAAGAGATCAACCCAGACACACAAACTGATCAACGTAGGCAAAGCGGACGAAGATCCTATGCCGACGCTTCAAAGATGAAGATGCAATGTCGACGAGTGATCCAAGCACACTAGAACGGGTCGGAGGCCTGCAAGGATCACTCAAGATGATTTTCGTGCGATAGGAAGATGCCTTTCAAAATCTTGGCTGTAGGAAGAGGTTTAGCCTTGGAAGGAAAGAGTTAGGGTTTCCTTTTCTTTGTTACCATGTAGATTGTCGGATGAAAATTTTTTTTTGCCTTTTCATTAAGCATATAACAACTATATATATAAAACTCAAACATTAATCCTCATACAACTAGAGAAAAATTTAAATAAAATTATAAAAGGAAATAAATAAAACATGATGAGGGATAATTAAGGAAGAATGATTCTCCCCCTCAAATATAACAACGGATCCACAGATTTCTTAATCGTGGGTGGGTCGATGACCTCCATGGTTTTATCATATCAACACAAAATGAGCTAGTTGTATCTTTAATAGGAGTTCAGCTACTAGATTTTGCTTATATGTATAGAGAAACTTACTCAAATGGAGAAGAAAGAAGTTAATTGTGACACGAAGCATGCTAAGGCAAAATTCAGGGTTGTGACACATTGAATCTATACATGAATATGGTTGGAGAGAATGCGACAAGACTTATGGTCCGTTTGGGACAACTTTCTAGCTGCTTTGTTTTTCGGACCACAATTGCAGTTCTGTTTGGGGAATTGCTTTCTTGCTGCTTTCTAGAAATTTTTGTGGAAGAAAACTGTTTTTTTCAACCTAACATGCCAAAGTGTGGTGACTGTTAGAAAACTACGGTCTGGCTTTTTGAAATTAAATTGAATTTGTAATAGTCACCAACTTATTGAACAAGGGCTTCTTCTCCAACAGCCGTGAAGTTGCTTCTTTAAACTGCTGTAGCTGCACCAAACAGAACCATAAAGAGGCCTTCAAGTAGTCTAAATTTTTTTTTTTGTGCTGATAAAACTACCATCAACATTACAAAGAACCTGGTCATTTGTGATTAAATCAAGCATATGGAGATTGATCACTATTTAATAAATAGATGGATTGATAAAAAATACAATCTAGTATGTTTATACCCTTGGAAACTTTTAGATAATTGATGTTCTTACTAAGACCACTACCACCTCAACGTTGGAAGTATGAACTCCAAGTTGGGTATGCTTGATGTCTATGACCCAATTTGAGTGCGAATATTGGATTGCTGGAATCCAAGAAATTTTCTATTCAAGGCCATGTCTCGAGAGAACTTCTCTTTTCGTATCATTAATCTCACCAGAAAAAGGCTTTTTTTTCTTTTTGTAGCTTCATCTTACTCACTAATCCAAGCCATTGTTTTTCCTTTTGGTGTATCATTAACAAAAGAAAATTTTAAGTTCTAATATTCCGATCATATTTTATTATTTTTCTTTTTAGTCATTCTTACAAGTTTTTATTTATTCTCTATAGGAAAAACAGTGATGACCTTCTTCTCTTTTTATTTGAACTTAGCTTGTACTCTAAAACCATTGGAGACATGCTTTAATAAACTCTTCCACTTATTTTTATATTATGATAACTATCTTCCTTTTTTTTTCTGGTGTCATTAAGAAGTAATTTTCGTATAATTCTATCATGGTAGAATACTTGCACAATTTTGGCAACAAAATACTAAATTTTTGTTGTTATTTAGATTTCTCTCACACAATTATAAGAGATTAGTATGGCTTAATAATAAGACCTGTAGACCACATAACCCTATGTCAATCTCGCTTTTTCTCCTAATGGATCAACCTTAAGCCATACATCAATGATCAAATAAACCTTTCTAGCATTGGATTTGAGAGACCGAAAGTTCAACAAGATGTTATCTTTATTTTTTATTGTTGATATTGGAAAACTATGGTGTAGTAGGCATGCCAATCTATCCCCTTTTAAGATGCCTTTATTATTGATCCATGATCTTTAGTTGGGTACTTTATTTTGGTGATGATAAATATTCTTTAAAATTTGATCTAATGATTATTTGAATTTTTGTTTAGATATATTGGTAAAGCTACAGAGTCTAAGGTGTGCGGATAAAGATATGCTATAGCAATAAGCATATTTTATTTTCCTTATTTACACTAGAAGCATGAATATGATTTTGAGGCTCACAAGGCTCTTAAAATAGTTGAGAAAGCTATTTTTAAAATTATATTAGCTTAAATTTAAAGTTATTTTGAGTATATATTTAATAAATTAAAATATTATTTTTAATATTCATACAAATTTATATTTTTTTAAGATTGTATTTTAAAATTTGAGATTCAGTTTTTTACAAAATAAGTTCAATAAAAGTAATTAGGAACATTAGAATTACTTATTATGTGTTTATGGGTCTATGTTGACGAAGCTAACCTCTGCAAATCATATTATTCATCCATGAACAAATGGAGATTTTAATGTAGGGTTTTGATTTATTAGCAGGCTTCTGCTAATCTCTTTGTGGGCCTCCATTAAGTTGATTTATTTATTGCTGGTTTTATTAAGTTTGTCATTGTTGATTAATCAAATTCCTCTTTTTGCTTATCATAATCATTACAAATCATTTTTAAAGCGCCATGATGGATATTCTATTTATATTATTCCCACCAAACATTTTGGGGCTACTTATTCTTCAAATTTAAAATTTTTATGTTTTTCTCCTTTTACAAAATCATTTTCACTCCAAAGAAAAGTAGGAAGGTGTGGCATGACTCTTTTCTTTCACACACGTAAATATACAATATATAAGAACATTCTTAAACAATGTATTTTTCTTTTGGGGGAATTTACATATATAACACCTAATTCTTATGTATTTACATATCTAAGACCTAAATTTTACTTTTGTTTGTTACTGTCACTCCCCAACTACCCTTTCTTAAGGGTTAACTGTGATGCGACAAATGCTGACGCTTTGATCAGACTAAATTTTCACCAGCTTTCGTTCTTACTTGCAGAATCTGGACCTCGTAGGTGATAACTAGTCTAACAAATCACCGCAAATGTACATGATACATTTCATTTCATAAATCATTCAAATTTACATATATTTGGAAGCGTGAAAAATCATCTCATTGATCACGCTCTACTAGGGTTTCGCCATTATGGCGAACGTTGGTTTCTGCTCCATTGCTCGTGCTTGCTCATTCGTTTTTTTCGTCTGTTTCATGCATCATCCCGACTTTGCTTGTGCTTCATAGTTTGCAAGATGAAGGGCTCACAATTGCGGCTCGTCTTCTGCTGCGTCGTGATTTTCTGCGGGCGTGCGTCCGTGCTTCGTCGTCTGCAGGCTGAAGGGCTCACGATCGTGGCTAGTTTTCTGCGGCGTCGTGAGACTTCAGCTTTGACTCAACGTTTCTGCGGGCATGCTTCCGTGCTTCGTCTGTTTCGACGCCGAGATCTTCGCGTCTACCTACTCGCTTGCTACACTTATTTCAGAGCGTCGTAACAGGTGGACAATGTCCCTGCTTTGATGGCACTCCCTCCTTCGGTTGAACCTGTTCGCCAATGTGATGGGTAATCATCTGGTGGAGTCTATTATTGTCTTCCCCTCAAGCTATAAGAAATGTCGTGATGACAAATGTGACTGTCTTTTGGTTAAGACGGCAAGTAGAAAAGGTGAGAAAACAACACTCTTTTTCTCTAATTTAGAAATTTAAACCCTAACTGAGAAATGCATGTTCGCTCTTATTTGAAAATTTTAATGAGGCACCCACCTATGGAAGTTATTAGAAAGAGTTTTGATGATCTCAAACTAGTAGGCAAGTGAAAAGTGAGACTCTTTGATGAGAGACGTGTTGATTCAGTTTACCGTGGTTGAAGACCGCACTCATATTTTCTCTAAAAAATATCGTAACATTGCAGACAAGTCAATGAAGTTATTCAAGTGGTCTCCTGATTTTGGCCCAAATCATGAATCTCCCATTGTACAGTTATTGTTTATTTTATCTGGTCTCAAGTTGCATTTTCTTAATCATCAGATTCTCTACTCTATTGGGACCATACTTGGGGATCCTATGAAATTAGATCTACCCACATTTAATCTAACCAGACATTCTGTGGCCAGAATACTTGTGGAAAAGGGAAATTACTTTACCTGATATTTCTGAAGTTTGGCTGGGCACAACTCATAATGAATATTGACGTCAAATTGTCATGAAACATAGATTTTTTTATTGTATCCACTGTAAAATATTTGGGCATACCCTTGATAAATGTCACAAACTCCATCCTAATTTGAAATCTAAAGCTAAAGTGAATAAGGAAGGGTCTAACCTCACTGCTCTGGACACATCTGCTCCACCTGTGGAGGAAATTACCACAAGACAAGAAGCCCCTGTGGACCCCCTGACAATACTGTTTCTGTTTCTGCGATTGATGTGATGTCGGATGGCTTTACTGGGCAACCTACACCTTCAAACTTTATTGAAAACATTACTGAAGGATCCTTATCTACAAAGGATAGTGTTCGGATTGATAATCAGGAGAGCCTTGCAGCTCCATCTTCAGGAAGTATCAGACGCAGAAGCGACAACTTATACTTCACATACACTAGAACATATTGTGGTTACAATGGTTGTCAATCTTTCTCCTACGGTTCTAACACCTCTTCCGAGCGAGCAGAGTCAATCTTCGAATGAAGAATGACATGTTTACACATTCAGGAGGAAGAAGAAGAAATGAGACCTAAGGTCCATTTGGGGCAGCTTATTTGGTGCGGTGGCGTTTTGCAAACACACTTGGCCTATTTGGGTGAACTGCGTTTTTGTAGCTTATGCATTTTTAAAACGCTGAAAACAACGTTTTCACTAGGTGCGGTGACAGCTTTCTTGTTGTGGTTTGGTTTTTTAAAAAAAATAAAAATTTGTAATAGCTACCGCACATAGCTTATCAGCTTATTATTTTTAATCAGCTTATCAGCAGATTATTCAATAAGCTGCAGCTGCCCCAAACAGACCCCTAATTGAGTCTAGGAATCTAATGGATGATACTTTGGTTATTTCGAGTTATGGTACACACCTCACCAATTTGTTAGTTGGTTCCCTTCCGAGAACTAGAGGCAGAGACATGACTAAATTGGGTCGTCCCCAACTTTTTGTGTGCTTTGGTGATTTTTGTTTTGTGATCTTATATGTATCTTTTCTTTTTTTTTGNTATATATATATATATATATGTATGTATATATATATGTATGTATATATTTGAAAGCCCAAAAAGGCTAATATATTAAATAGAAAAAAGATACAGATATAGTGTGTGGGAGGGCCCATGCACGACACCTTGCCCACATAAAAAATCACAAAAGGTTTCAAAACTAGAAAAAACAGAAAATACATTAGATACTAAAAAAAAACCTAACAGTGTCGAAATACATAGTATCAGGTGGCTAGGAGCGACCCAATTTGGTCTTGCCTCTGCCTTTAGTTCTAGTGAAGGAGCAAGCTAATAAGTTGGTAAGATGATTGCCATTGCCAGTAGTAACCAATGTATCATCCAATATGTTTTTGAGTTGGAGTCGACTTCTATTCTTCTTCTTCCTCCTGGTGTCATTCCTCATCCGAAGAATCGGTCTGATGGGGTGGTAGAGCTGAAGCAGAAGGAATACCAACTGTAGTACCCATAATTGGTTCTAGTATATGTGAAGTATGAGTTGCCTCTACACCGGATACTTCCTGAAAAAGTGGAACTATGAGGTTCTCCTGATTATCAGTTTGAACACTATCATTTGTAGGTAATAGTCCATCAATATTATTTTCTATGGGGTTTGAAGGTGCCAACATCACATCACTCGTAGTAACAGTAACAACAGGGGTAATAGAATCAGACGTCAAAATCTGTCATGTGGTAGCTTTCTCTCCAGGTGGTACATATATATTCTTAGATCCATCTTTATTCACTTGCTCATTAGATTTGAAATTAGGATGAAGCTTATGCCCAAACATCTTACAATGAGAACAATAAGAAAGTTTATGCTCCATGACGATTTGTTGTTAATATTCATTATGCGTTGTGCTCAACCAGACTTCAGTAACATCGGACAAAGTAATATCTTTTTCCACAAGTATTATGACCACAAAAAGTCTGGTAAAGTTGAAAGTGGATAGATCTAGCTTCATAGGGTTCCCAAGTATGACACTAATAGAGTAAGAACTTGATGATGAAAAAAGTGCAGCTTGAGATCAGGTAGACTAAACCATACAGGTACAGTAGGAGGTTCATGATTGGGGTCAAAATCCGGAGACCACTTGAGTAGCTTCATTGGTTTACCGGCAATGTTAAGATAGTTTTTGGAGAAAATATGAGTGTAATCTTCAGACACAGTTAACTGAATCAATACATGTCTCCCATCCATGAGCCTCACTTTCCACTTTCTTGTTAATTTGAGGTCATCAAAACTTTTCCTAATAATATATATATATATATATATATGCACGCACATAATTGTTAAATCCCAAATAATAAACATATGAATCAAAAAATTTATACAAGCTTTCAAAACTATGAAATGCAAAAGCTATATAAATCATACATTATCTCTTCTTGAAAGTCAATAATGTAGAGTGAGCTACAATAAGCTTAGCTAAATAATTAAGACTAAAATAAGATTTAATAGACGAAAATGAAATAACGTGCATGTTTACTTGTAATTTATTTACATGTCTATAACACATTTCACAACATGTTATAATTGTATAAAACATGTAACAGAAAATGCATGTAATGCAAGAGATCATGATTATCATATAAAATATATATTTTATCCATTCATGTGTAATAATAAGGATATTCATATGAGTCATTAATCTAATCATATGAATACCACTAGTAATTGTATAGGTCTCAAATATTTCCATTTTTTGTCATGTCATAAATTCTTACCCAGCCCGAAGACTAATTCAACAATGATAAAGGTTTGGTCGATCCTAACATAGTAGTTATCAATAAATCCCTTTGTACCAACAATTTTTTACGTTCCATCACCATCTGTGCCAACGGTTTTTGGAGTTGTCTCTATTTGAATACTAGAAGTTAAGAATCTCATCATTCCTTATCATCCGTACTTGCAAGTATTCATGTAATAACTCATTTACAATATCACTTGTGATATTTTTTAAATTATAATTTCTGTAACAAACATTTATCATTGATATTTTATATATCATATCATAGTAAACGAATATATGCATGTAATTATTTCATAAACATGTTTATCAGATTCATAACATGGTAAATCATAGCATCGTAGATGACAAATCAAGTTTGCATTCATACAGTCAATGTGAGTACTTAT
Organism: Phalaenopsis hybrid cultivar; assembly: GCA_002079205.1. Lineage (NCBI taxonomy): Eukaryota > Viridiplantae > Streptophyta > Magnoliopsida > Asparagales > Orchidaceae > Phalaenopsis > Phalaenopsis hybrid cultivar. Next base: position 121,705 of record JXCR01140008.1, on the reverse strand, counting down.
CCACAATATACAGAAAAATATTAATTCACATAAAAATTTATAGAAAAATATTTTTATTTAGTTGGCATAATATTATTTCACTTGAATTGACAGAGCGGTCATATGACAAATTTTCCTATGCTCGTTTCGAGCTTGTCGCCTTGTGTAAACAACATATAATTCATAAACATCTTAGAATTTTATGAAATCTTGACTCATTTTTTGATTTAACTCCAAAAATTTTTCATTTATGAATTATTATCTCAAAAGGAATTCTTGGCATAACCAACCCTTCTCTGATCTGCATATTCTTCTTCCCCCTTCCACCTATCCCCTTAACCCCTCCCTGCAATTCATGAAATGGACCTATTGGAGAGCGTAGCTCTCAGTTCGACAGTTCCGAGTTTGTTTCCGCAAAGTTACATCAACTTGGAACACACATAATGCATCAATTCATTGCAAATGCAAGAAACATAGTGAAGAAAAGGAATGTCTCAAATAGCACAAAAATGAGATTCTCTCTTACGGGCTTCACTCTAGAGCCTTAAATCAAGAGACACGGCACTCTGTCATGCACTTATGTCGCGCCTGCACCGTAGGAAGGTAAAGGGAGCTCTCCAGGCATGCGAAACCGAAGGATGGGGTATGGGGGAGAGAGAGATAAAGTGAAAGCAATATTTAGGCTGGATTCAAGTGATTCCTAACCATACGATATCATCACAACAATTGCATGAGAGGCTTAATGCGGAAAAAATTCGGTTGGGGGTGGTGATGGGGGATTAGGAAAAGGGATTTGGATTTATTAAAGATAATTACACTTATAACTACATAATTTTATACATGCTCATATGTTTGAAATTTATGCATGGTGTTTTGTATTAAATTGATCGATTCAACATGTAGAATTGTATCAAGTTGATCCGGTCAAATTTTGAGGGATACGAAATTTGGAATATACCTTAAAATTGCCAAAATCGGGTGTTACAACACTATTTTAACTTACAAAAAGTGAAATACACCTTTTCATGCATAAGGCGACATATGTATTAAAATTAAAGTTTAAGTGTTGGATATGTAAACATATAAGATTTGAGTGGTATATGTAATCATTTCTTTTCTTTTTTTTTCTGTAAGTTTGTAAGTCATCTAGAGAAGGTTTAATAATGACTCGCTTTTCATAACGAACTTGTGGGGCTCTTTTCCTTAAAAGGGGAGGTGTAAGTATTTCTCCACCAGCAGTTGTAAAGGAGTAGATTACTTGAGAGAATATTAAGTTTGAGTTGCACTTAAGTGTGAATATGGTATTTGGAGAGTCTAACCACATAAAATTCATTGTCTCTTTCAATTGCTGAAATTTACTTTTGCTTTATCATTTATATTTATCTACTTTATCTGTCAAATTTGAAATATTACCATTATTATCATTAAAAATAATGAATCGTGTGCAAATCATCACTTATATCCCATTATCAAGATTGAAATCATCTTCTCATCTTAATTGATTTATCTCAATTGTTTTTTATTGCATTATGAATCTTCCACTTCCATTAAATTTTATTGATTTTGTATGAGTTGTTAACTCTAGTTTGCATAACTATAAACCGTATGCTCTTAAGTTTGCACATTTTTATTCATAAATTTTCACATTCATTCAATTTATATCTTATCAGATCATACTTTTCCTCCATTGTACAAGCTCAAATCATCTCTTTGTTGAGTTTTGACTTTGCTACCTTTGCTATTCATTACTTGAGATTTTGTTAGCACTCCAAAATTATCTGGTGGTTTTTTATAATTCTACATACATTCAAATTCATATCTACATGGTGATGCTGGAGTATTTGACGCGGGACGCATGATGCATGCGCTCAGGATCCTCAGGATTCCAATACATGGACCGTCTCTTGCATCAACCGACTCCCTCCTTTGGATTGGGCACCTCCTTTCTGTCGCGAGTCCCATCCTATTTATTTAGGGTTTATATATATGATTTATGTGTTTTGTTTTTTAGTTTTGCTTTTATATCTATCAGAATAGCCATCGACTGTAAGGTTCGTAATGGGCATGATCCTAGCACAAATGAAGTAGTGTCATAATGATTGTATATCTGTCAGAACAGCTGTCGACTGTGAGGTTTGTAATGGGCATGATCGTAGCATAATGTCAAAACAGCCGTCGCGAGTCCCATCTTGAAGGAGAGAAGGTGCTCTAATTGTAACTCGTCCGAAGTGGTGACCGTCTCTTAATGATTGAATAATACTTTGGATATAATTCAATCCTGTGGAGACATTTATCCTTGATTTGCCATCCTTTGCAACCCTTTCTTCGTTGTCGCTGTCACCTTGACTTATGGCTAGAACCGCTAGACAACACTCATGTTGTCTTCTTGCAACTCAAGTAACCAACCTCCACCTCCTCCACCTGTTGCCCTTCTTTCCAGCCAACTCCCACCTTGCCGCCACTCATTCCAGCCGCCCTTTTTTGTCCAACCATCCGCAGTCTCCCATGCATTCCTCAAAGCTATCGCCGTCATTCCCGCTTGCAGTCACCACCCTGAACACTGTTCCTAACTATTCTTATTGTCCGGCCTGTTGTTTCCCTCATTCCAGCTTACTACCAGTGCTCCAACTTTCCCCTTCATTGTTGCTATTTTCTTGTGTGTTGTCGCAGCCCCGTACCATCCTTTCCCATCGTCTCGCTGCTATCTAGCCATACTCTTTGTTGTCGTCACCATTTCAGCTCTCCATCCTTATTGCCATCACATCGGACAACCCCCACATCATTCCATGTTTGCTTGTCAGTCGTCATTTCCACCCCAGTGGCACCTTCCAAACCTACGCCGACCACTGCCACCATTCTTAGGATATACTCTAGTTGTTTTTGTTTGTTTATTGTTATAATTTTCTTTTCAATTGTTTTGATTATAACCACTTATTTGCTTTTGGTAATAATATTTATTTTTCTATTATGGTTTGGGTTAACTCTGGTATCATTTAGTATTAGAGTTGTATCAGAGTTAGCTTAACCCTAGTCTTATCCTAGGATTTCTAGCATCCATTCATACCTAACCCTACATTCACCCAAATTTTTTCTTTCTCGCCCTACATCACCCCTACACACCTCCTTCACCTATTCAAACCCGAATCGTAATCACGCCATTGAAGAGACAATAGTCGGACACCGATCAGGAGCTTATCAAGTAAGAGATACAATGACACTTTCGTTGAGTGCTACAATGACCAATAAAATTGAGGAAATGATACTATCGACATGGGTCACCCGTAGTCACAAGATTGACTTGCTAGATCGAAGGAATGAAGCGACTCTCTTTCACCATGTTTCATTGTTATGATTGGATAGAGAGAATTCATAATCTGATCTGAATTGGAATCTTACTTACCGCGACATGCTATCCAAAGCCAGACCAGTACTCAATCATGCTAGTGTTGTTCCAGCATTCCCGATTGATTGAGAGTGAACAACTTGACTTGTCTCGGCATAGTGAACTGGCATTCAAGACAGTCTCAGAAACCAGATTTGAAAGTCGCATATGTAGGCAAGCAACCATAACATTATGAAGTTTTGACCTTAAATATCTGAAAAGACAGGACTAAAGTAATAGTGCATTTGTCATATTTCGATGGTCACATGGATCCGAACAAGGTCATCATGGTCATGTTGCAGCTTTGGACCTTGGAATGTGTTTTGAGTGTCAAGACGTCTCACTGAATGAAATGGTGAATGTAGCTGTCAGCAAGTTAATGAATAGTGCATTTTAGTGGTGGGTGAACTTGAAGTTCTTCAACAGCGAGATGAGAAGATTAAAATTACTATCTGGTCGAAAATGAAACGGGAGATGCAACATTAATACCTACCAACTCATTATAGACCGCATGTTCAGACCCCGACTTCAAAAGTAGAGAGACCACATTACCTGGTGACCAACACATCTTTCAGGCAAGGTTCAACCCCAGGATCTTATAGCCAGAGTACACTCGGGTGAGCATCCAAGTCAACCCTGCTTGATGAGAAATTGATTTAGAGTAGAGACTAGGTGGAGTGAACCGGTATTCCTAAATTTGTTCCAGCCAGAAAATATTTCAAGTGTCATGGATTTGGACATATTAAATTAAATTGCACAATCCGAAGAATGATCACTTTCACTCTTCTGGGAGCAGTTGCAGACATAAATATTGATCTAGAAGAAGATGAGATTTTAGAGAGGATTCTCAACTGTCAACTGTCGAGGTAGAAATGCTAGTGATTCGAGATGATCCAACAAGAGAGAATTCAATTGGATTTGTCGAGGTTGTTCTAAAAGATATTGAGTCTAAGGTGATGAGTGTTTATGCATAGTATGATGCTATGATGCCACGAATAATTTTTTTGCATGTGTTTAGAGGAGCATCAATAGGACTGGTATTGGTTGTCCGTGATGGTCATGAGTTCCAAGAATTGACACTAGATACATGACAACCTCAAATAAGAGAAATTTAGACTTTTCAGATATCTAGACTTTTTTTTGAGTTGCCCCTTTTGCATGTCAGAAATTAGTCTTTTTTGTGCCACCTCGGGAAGACTATAAGGAATTGTTTGGGTAGTATATTCCATTTAGGAGTGTACCACTATACCCCCAAACAGATGGTCAGATAGAAGGGATAAATTGCAATTTTAGAAATTGTTTTTTGAGCTTGGTCGGGAAGAAAATTCTTTAATGGGATATAGGTCATACCAGAGAAAGATCTCTCTTGAGTGGTCTAGCTTGCCATAAATTTCGTCCCAGAGTTGATTCATCCTTACATACTTGTTTATCAGATATACTCGGACGAGCAAGAGAAGTGGAAGAAACCATCTCCTTGCTGTCGCAGCCCCTGGACAACCCTCCCTTTGTTTTTTTGCAGTCCTACACATTCTCCACCATTGTTGTCGTCATTCTCTTTCACTACCGCCACCCCGAACAACTGTTTCCGTCTGTTTTTTGCTGAAATCTATTTTCCTTATTCCAGCTTGTTGTCGTTGCCACAACTCCTCTCCTTCGCCGCCATCATCCTCCTCCCATGTTGCCGCTTCGCTGTTGTCGTCCTCCTCCCATGTTGTCGCAGCTTGGTACCACCCTTTCCAATGGTTTCGTTGTTGCCCGACCCTCCTATTTGTTGTCACCACCATTCAGCCATCCATCATTCCTGCCATCACCCCGGGTAGCCCTCTATCATCACTCCCTAGTATTTGCTTGCTGCCTGGTACTGGGGAAACAACCGCTTTGCTATTTCTTCTTGTCAACCGCCTTTATCACCCCCACGCCACCTTTCATACGCTCGCTGACCCCCACCATCATTCTTGGGATACACTCTAGTTGTGTGTATATATTGTTATGTTTTTCTTTTCAAATGTGTTGGTCGTAACCTCCTATTTGTTTTAAATAATCATATTTGATTTTCATATTATGGTTTGGGCTAACTTCGGTATCACATGGTATATAATAATTTGTATACACCAAACATAATTGTAGCGAATGAAGGCAAATCACATTGTTAACTTAAAATCAAATATTTGACTTTGAGACTCGCCAAGATATTTTGAAATGCATTTTCATTATAGACCTTATATGGATTTTTTAATTAGATATTTTAAAAAAAATCTCTAGGCCGCCCTATATATAGGGCAAAGGCGTAGCTCCCAATTGCTTGGTCTTATCCTCACGTGCCAAGACTTGTGTTCAAAGGGTCCATCTTTTCATGATTTTCAAAAATAGTAGTTTTATAAGTAAAACAAATTAGCTACCCTACCTATTGTGTAGATCCATTTGCCAATCGTGATAGGTTTTTCTCTATATATGGAGCTATAGTTGCTAGGGTTTATATCTTAATAAATTCATACAATCTGTTCCTCTACATTAGGGGATACAGTTAACAAGGCATGTAACCTAATAAATTGTCTAAATGAATCCAAATGTCTTGTATTTACAATTTTGTATGGACTTAATTTTCTATGAGTGAGTAAACAAAGTAGACAAAATTCATTAGCCAATAACCTTATAAGCCTAATGCTTTGCAATTAATTATAAGAGTTGGTAAGGATGATTGTACATTAGCCAACTCCACTTAATGAGATAAAGGCTTATTATTGTTGTTTTGCCTTTGATGTAGGCTCAATTATCAGACTATGTTAAAGTAAAGGGCGTCCTATTATGAAATTATCTTTTAAATTCTAAAAAAAACTATGTTTTGGACTCTAATCAATGATGGACATAAATTGAACTAAAATTTTATCCCAAGGGAGCTCCATTTAGATATATTGCCCTACAATATGTAAAGAAAACAAAAATGTTACAAATTTAAGAGTTCTAGCAGTAAGTGGTTTTGGTTGCTTCTTGTTTAGCGCATTCTATATCATCCACATTAGTCTGCTGGGACTAATAAATTTAAGTTTGACCAAAACTGCCAAAGTCTCAACGCTATATCAAAGATTTTTGTATTATCATACTAAGAAATCTCACTCTAGCTTGGATTTTCCCCTGCCCTCTGATAAGGCGATTAACTTAAATATATAATTATATCACAGTTATGGCTAAAGCTCAAATATTCTTTGATAGTTAATTCTATGAGTCATGAGCCATGAGCCATGAAGCGCAGTTGATAAGGCATAAAGCTCTTTTTTTTTGTCAATTTTTGTTAATTATCTGCTATATGCTTGTGTTTTATTCATGAAGGATGGGGAAAACTAAATATTTACGGCATTATCAATACATGGTTGTTGATAAAAATCAAGTTTAATGATTTATTGATATGAAAAGTGCAGTTTTTCAATACAAATTGATCAAAGTTGGGTGGCAGACGATTTACCAAATGAAAAGTTAGCAGAGTGCAAAAACCTCGAGGTCGATATATTCTACTGATGCATTGGCAATCATAGCTTTAGGAACAAGTATTGTATTTTGTATCAAAAGCCGTTTTACAAGTAGTCATTTGATACAAATTAAATATTCTTAATACATAGTACATATTTTAATATCATGTAGATGATAATCACAATGGATTCTTTTCACAAAATTAAAAGATATACTTACGTGTCACTTTATTCCTATTTATTTACATATCTAGCAGGTAAACTTCAATTTTTACATATGCGCCTTCTTAACCGTGCATGAAAAGATGTACCTCACTTTTTAAAAGTTAACATAGTGGTATTTTTGATGTGATATGAAAAATTTGGATGATATAAATGAAAAAAAAAGTAAAGTATAGATGATAAATATGTAAATACACAGGAATTGGGTGGAATGTATGTAAACGCTCTTACAAAATTTTGATATATCTTTATAAGCTCTATTTATTTACCAGATAAATTAAACCCGATTGTTGTGTTTACCTTCAATTGACAATTTGCCTATACATTGTAGGCTAGAAAGAAATTGGTGCAAGTCCTCCAAGCCGCTCTGGATGGCAGAAGGGCTTTGAGGTCCAGAGGACCTCGGAAGGTAAACGACATGATGGATGGCTTAATCGAAGTTGAAGATGAAAATGGCCGTAAATTAGATGACGAGCAAATCATTGACATATTGATCATGTACCTCAATGCTGGCCATGAATCTTCTGGTCATATTATTATGTGGGCCACCACCTTCCTACAAGAAAACCCGGAAGGTTTTGAAAAAGCTAAGGTATGGAATACATCTGAGAATTATTCAGGTATTTTGGAAAGCTATAAAAGGGAAATACTACCAAATTTTTATGTATTTACATATCTAAAGCCTAAACTTTATTTTTCACCTTCATACCGCCCAAATCTTTCATGTCACATAAAAAATGCCACCATTTTAAATTTTAAAGAGTAAAATATAATTTTTCATGCATTGGTAATATGTAAAAAACAAAGTTTAGATGGTAGATATGTAAATACATAGAAATTGAGTGTTACGTATGTAAATCTTCCATTATAAAATTGCTAAATGAAATTACTCTCTTGTTCATTGATATTTAGGCCGAGCAGGAAGAAATTAGGCGAAATATGCTACCCACACAGAAGGGATTAAGACTCAAGGATGTCCAAAAAATGGAATATCTTTCAAAGGTTTGTGTAAAATCAATTTTTTCGTAAGGGAAAAGTGATCCCCATTATCTTTTATGGGAAAATATATTCATTCTTATAGGTTTATGCTTTAAATCCTGATAAGATATGATTTTTCGCTACGTGAAGTTTATTGATGAGACATTAAGGCTCGTAAACATCTCCTTCGTGTCTTTTCGAAAAGCAACATCTAATGTTTACATCAATGGTAAAATTTGCTCGTAGTTTCTTTGTTATTTTTTCATCCGAGGTTACATATGTGATTATTAAAATGTAAATTTGCTTTTTATCTCATTCTAGGATACTTAATTCCAAAAGGGTGGACAGTTCAACCATGGTATAGGAGTGTCCACATGGATGCTGAAGTTTATCCTGATCCTAAGAAGTTCAATCCATCTAGATGGGATGTGAGTAAAAGCTTTCTACTTAGATATTTGCTATTTGTTTAATGTTATCTTGTTTACCTCTGATTGTATTTGTAATAAATTCATAAAGATACCGCACTATTCCTATTTATTTACATATCTAACACCTATAAATTCATATTTACATGCATACCACTCGCATATTTAGCATCACATCAAAAGTACCAATGCCAATACTTCATTAATAGTGAAATATTAATGCATGGGTTCATGACACAAAGGTGTTGTAAGTGTAAATGTAAAACTTTAGTGTTTGATATGTAAATACATAAGAATTCTGTGGTATGTATGTAAATTTCCCTCTTATTTATTTAATTTTTTCTTGTCCAGGATCTGGTACCAAAAGCTGGGACCTTTCTTCCCTTTGGTGCTGGTAGCCGACTTTGTCCCGGAAATGAACTTGCCAAGCTGGAGATCTCGGTTTTCCTGCATTATTTTCTCTTGGGTTACAGGTCAGGCTTTCTCTTGGTTTCTAATTTATAGACCTTCATGCATACCTTCCATGACACCATCAAGCTTGTTGCATTAAAATATAAAGCCTTTTTTTTAAAATTTTATTCAAATCTAGGTAAATGCTAGTTTTTTAAGTAAAAAGAACTCTAGAAAAAGAAATAAGATACCATCATTCACATATTGGGAAAATATTTATCTATTCACTTTGTTCTAACGAAACGAGAAACGATCAATAAATTTTTTTTTAAGCAATTATAGTGTTTTAATGTTTGAGAAGCTCAACATTGATGATAATCTTGCAATTTTTGTTTCAATATGAAAATTATGAGTCTGTTTGGAGCAACTTTCTCGCTGTGTTATTTTTCAAAATTCTACCGTATATTCATTTGGCTGCTATTTTCTTGTTGCTTTTTAAAAATTTCTACAGTGAGAAATTACTTTTGAGAATCAGATTTGCGCAAATGTAGCAACTGCAACAAAGTTACCATCCAACTTTTTCAAAATAAAAAATCTTTATAATACCCAAACCACAACTCTATCAATGATTCATCACTCATGCATACAAATCTTGCAGCATAAATGGTAACTCCATTCTCTCAAGAATAGTTCAGCTATTTTGGCTCAGTTCTCTAAACAGTAAAGTCCCAAATTAGTCCAATGAATATTAACATGGGGCCATTTTAATCTCAAGAGTCTATACAAATATCAAATTAGTCCTCAAATTTTCTTAACAGGGTCTAAAATAGTCTCTAAGAACTACTTCAGACTAATTTGACACTTCTATAAGCTTTCGGGAACCTAAATGACCCCCGACAAAAAATCAGGGGGCAGTCTGACACTTTTCCCAATATCCATATTCTGCTAAGAAATCAGCTGATTATAAATGATTCACTTTTACAATTAGCTCACAAACTGTAATTTTTGGCGTGCAGACTTGAACGGGTCAATCCAGATTGTCCTGTGAGATATTTGCCTCATCCAAGGCCTAGGGATAATTGTCTCGCAAGGATCATAAAGCTAACACCAAACTAACCGTAATCCAAAGGCTTCTATGCCATAATGTTTAGAAAGATCGAATGATAAAATAATAATTGCAGATTCTCTTATGTTTTTCATCAGAAGCTTTTTATTTATCTGAAATGAATATATTTTGAGCTTAGTGCAATATCTACAATTAAAATTTATATTGCACTCAGCTCAAAGTGCATCAATTAGTATTGTGTTGGTCTTGACCAAAATTTTGATCTTTATAATTTTATTCAATTTTTCTTTTGGCATAATGTAGGATTGGTCTTAGCTCTGGTGAGTGTTTATCTATTTGGGACGTGTTCGAGCTAAGCGATTATTAGGAGCCTATCGTAAACACGACACTATGGCTGTCAAAATGGCCTTGTTAAATAGTTCGTGTTCGATTCGTTTGCTAAACAATTAAGTTACATGTGAATATATATATATATATATTTATTTTGATTTATAAATGAACGAACCACAATTTTTTTTTTTATTCAATTTTGTATGACTCTTTTTAGTTCAAATTAAGTAAATAATTAAAAATTTAATTTTACTATAATAGTTTCTATTGATTTTTAAGCTATATTTAAAAAAAATGCTAAATTGTATTGTTTCTTAAATGATTTGAGGTAATTTAGATCCTAGCACAAGTTAAAGATGATCAAATGAATTTGAATCGAGCTAAACACTGACATATTTTTTATAAATCATTTAGAATGTGAGCCTCTTTTGAAAAAGAATAAAAAAAGGTCAAATGAGCCTAACATTAGGCTCACTCGGGCTCGCACGTTTACAACCGGACATGGCACTCTTTAATTGGTATGTTGTTCATATATTTACTCTTTTTCTCTATTATGTGCTTAAATAATAATCATGTTATTATTATTAAATGATTCATATATGGGTTAAGTGGGTTATGTTTATCTAAAAAACTGTATGTTCATATATTTACTCTTAGATATGTAAATATATAAGGATTGAATTATAACTCAGGGTTACATATGATGAACCAAAGGAACTCTAAAAGAAGGGCATTTACATACATGCCACACAATTCTTATATATTTACATATCTAACGCCTAAACTTTCATGTTTACGTGCATAACAGCCAAACTTTTGTTCATATCAAAATTAGCACTGCCATTATTATATCAAAATAGCTCATGTGGTTATATGGTTTTGATCACTCCATTCCATGGGAATGGAGCAACTTCGAATCCAATGCCCTAAAGTCATTTTTCTAATTAATTTAAATGAGACAAGTTCAAGCCGAACGCGAACACATTGTTCACAAGGAGTTTTGAATACAAGCCAATTTTGAAATTAATTAAGTTCTAACAAGTAGAACACGAGCTAAGTCTGAGCTCGGTCCAACACAGCTTGTTTATAGCTCTAATCGTGAACAAATAGCCACTTAGTGGCATGTTTGTAATACCTTCAAACCTTTGAATTCCATGGTTAAGTTTGAATTCAACATTTGACCCAGAAGATCAAATATGAGGTAATGAGGAAGACATGTGCAGAGAAATTGTGGAAGATATTGGAGAACAAATGTCTCATGAAGAGTGTGGAGAACCGTCTTCATACGAAGCATTGGCTTTACAAATTTCAGATGAGACATGATTACTATTGATGAACACTCGAATGATTTCACAAAACTATTAACAAATTTCTTAAATTTTGATGAGGAGATTAGAGAAGAGGATATGACACTCCTTCTATTAAATTCGCTCATGGATGAATACAACAATTTTACTATGACGACCATTCATGGGAAGGAGGTCTTGCAATATGGCGAAGTGATTACGACACTGTTGAATAATGAGTTTCGTCGAAGAGAATGAGTCCGCAAAAATGAAATCAACTGAAGCACTTACACTCCAACGTGACAGATCCGATAAGAAGAAGAATTTGGGAAAGAAAGGTTGTGGCGGAAAAGCTTCTCAAAAGCGAGGCTCAACCTTGAGAAAAATCAGTGTGGTTTCTGTTTAGAGAATGGTCATTGGAAGGAATTTATTGATAAAGCTTAGAAGGAGGTGGAAAAAAATACTAAGGATGAGATTTTTACTCAGGAATTTATTGCTAGGAGCATGATCAGGCGCCAGAATGTCCCAAAACTAGCTTGGTTGATGGATCACATTGGATTTGTACTATCAGATACAGAGGCAAAAGTTTCTTTTCACTACAAAAAAGCTATGGAGAGCCCAGACTGTAATCCGTAGAGCGCAACAATAGATGAAAAGATGGAGTTAGTTCACAAGAATGGTACTTAGAGCCTCTAAGGAAGAATGTCATTTGGTGTGAATAGGTGTATGCAAAGGAAAATCTCATGGAGTTGATGTGCAGTACAAGGCAAAATTAGTAGCAAAAGGCTTTGTGAAATGAGAAGGGATTGATTATGATGAAGTGTTCTCTCTAGTGGTCAAGAATCATTCATTATGAGTTCTCTTATCACTTGTTGCATGGTATGATCTAATCTTGGAATAACTAGATGTGAAGATTGCATTCCCACACAGAGAATTGCAAGAGGAGATCTATGTTGTACATGCCTGGATGTGGAGCTTCAAAAGACTTGGTTTGCAAACTATACAAGTCTTTGTATGGGTTGAAATAGTCACCGTGACAGTGTTATAAATAATTTGATAAGTTCATGAGGGGATAAGAGTATACAAGGAGCCAATATGATCATTGTGCATATTTTAAGTTGGTCAATGGTGAGTTCATTTAGTTGCATCTATATGTTGTTGATATGTTGATTGCATGTGATAGTCAAATCGAGATAGATAAAAAGAAGAATCAGTTGTTCAAACATTTCCAAATGAAGGAGTTGGGTGAAGTTAGTAGAATTCTTGACATGGAGATTCTCAGGGACTAAGTAGCTGAAAATGTTTGGTTTTTGTAATGGGCTTATGTTTGGAAGGTTCTGAAGAAAATTTGGATTGATTACTAGAACAATACGTGAGTTTACTCATTGCATCTCACTTTCAGTTAAGTTCAGATTATTGTCCTAAAAATGATCAGGAAAAAAAGACATGCAATCAGTTCCTTATGCTAGTATAGTGGTTAGTCTGATGTATGTCATGGTTTGTACTATACCAGACATTTCATAAGCAGTTGACGTTGTGAGCAGGTTCATGCATGATCCAGGAAGAATTTGTTGGTGGGTTGTGAAGAGTATTTTGAGGTATCTGAAGGATACAATTGATGTTAGCTTGATGTTTGAGAGACAATCATACATTGCAAATTTGTGTTTAGGTTCCACTGACTCAAACTACGCTGGTGATACAGATAGACGAAGATCTACAACGAGCTATTTATTCAAATTAGCGGGAGTTCCAGTCCATTGAAGATCATTTATGCAGTCTACTATTGCTTTGTTTACTATCGAGGGTGAGCACATGACAGTCACTAAGGCAATGAAGGAAGTAATATGGATGTAGGGTCTAGCGAATGACTTAATAGTTGATTAGGAGTTTTAGATGGTATTTTATGACAGTCATAGTGCAATATTTTGGACCACAAATCCATTTCATCATACTCGTATGAAGCTTATTGATGTGAGCTACCACTGTTCGAGACATGATTGATGACAGAAAGGTTCTATGGAAGAAGATAAATACGAAGAAGAATCCAACAGACCTTCTCACAAAGGTAGTACTAGTCTAGAGGTTCACCTAATACAAGAATTTGGTGAACATCTGTGTTTATGACTGATTGTCCAGGAGGACAATTTGAAGAATACGAGGTTTGATCCCTATCGGGAGGGAGGGGATATGTAGGCAATCATCTTAGTGCAGTTGAATTGGAGTTTGGAGTTCATTTTGCCATCTCTTACTTATCTTAAAGTAAGATATGAGGTGGAGATTATTGTATTTAATGTGTTTATTATAATTGAATTGTTTCTATTATTTTCTTTCATTGTATTCTCTAAGCCTCCTCTATAAAAGAGGACTTAGTGTTTATGAGAGAGAGGTGGGGTGCGCAGAAGTTGTAACCCAAGCTTGTTTTCTTTCTCTTCATCCTGTACTAATGGAAACTCCCTCGCATAGACGTAAGCAAATCAACTTAACGTCGAACCAGATAAATCATTTATATTTGATTGTTGTTGTGTGAATTTCTATGCTTCCGCGTTATTTTTTACATAATAATAATATCACAAAGTTAATTATGGGGATAGTAATTTAAAATAAAAGAAAGGAAAATGTTAAAATCAAGTTGTAATATATGAAGTAATAAATCTCAACATGCTTAATCACCATAAATGATGTCATTATCTTGGAGTAATGCCTCAGTCATCAATGAAAAACATATTTCTTAGTCATTGTGATGGAGAAAATATTACGTTCGTACATTTTACGTCCGGACGACCAATCATGAGAGGCCACATCAACACAAATTCACGTGCATAGTAATGCGGCCTCCCAGTATTGAAAGTCCAAACATGCAGATACTCAAACTAAATATCTTCTTTTTTTCTCATTTCTTATATTTTGATCTCTGCTTTTGATCACTGAGTTCCTTTTAATTAACCTTATGTTGTAGTAATATTTTATTGATCTATTAGTACTATGTGAGCTAAGGAAGACAAAATTATGATACATGACCAATGCCTCAAACAAGATCTAAGCTATGAAATTTCAAGTCTGTTTGAATGGATCATGTCTCAAACAAGGTCTAAAGTCTTACTTGAGTCTTTTCAGATAGCTTTTATCATGAAATTTCAATTTCTTTTATCATAAATTATTAGGTGTCAATGCTCAAACGAAAACAGAGCAAGTGGGTGAAGTTGGTGACAGATCTGAACGTAAAATCTTTCTAAATTTAGATTTATCAATATTTAAGACATTTTGTCGGCGCCTAATAAGCATATATTATTATAAAACAATACTTCATGGATTTAAAATAAAATATATAAATGATTAGCCGAACAAGATTGTAGCAACTTAATTACTCAACATTTATTTTTAAATTACATGTAGACCAACTCGAATCTTTGCTATTTACAAAACAACTACCCTTTTTTTTAATCAAATTCTTAATAGTTTGGTTGTGGCACGTGTAAATACCTAGATTCATTAGATAAAAAAGTCATTAGATATTGATCTTATATATGTGTTTGTGCGCGCGCACGTGTGCTGCGTATTTCGATTTGTTGGTTGGCATTCACAGTATAAGAGCCCCTAAGTCGGGAGTTAGAATCTTCATTGACACAGTTGGTCTTAAGGAGGTGGTANTATATATCTATATATATATATATAGTCTTTGCCTACGCCTCCACCCACGCTTATAATTAACTCACGTTTTTCCTTTTTAGTAACTCTCTTGAACTGCATGCACTGCCACGCATGGCCACAGGGCTCCTTCTTCGTAAACTACTTCTTCCCAACTCTCCACGCGTCATCTAAACTCCTCACCACTGTCGCATATAAATGAAGAGTGACAGAAGCTCAAAAATGGCGAAATCCTGACTAAAAAACATGGAGGTGGCAAAGGAGAAGATGAAAGACATGGTTAGCAAGGCAAGGGAGAAAAATGAAGTGCGCAACGTTAAATTAGAAGAAAAAGAAGAAAAGAAGGCGGCGAAATCACGGGAAGAGAAAGAGATCATTCACCAATTGTCGAAAGCTCTACAGGCGGAGGCTAAGATGAAATACCATCTCGAAAAAGCGGGGCACCGCGCCGAGACACTCCTGAAAAGTTCCATCAAAACAAACCGTGCATCCGCAAATTCTGTAAACAGCGACGGCGGTGGTGGTGATGCAGAGGAGCGGCCGTTTGGTGGGGTGCCGGTGATGTCGGGTGGTGGTGGTGTGGAAGAGGCAATGCCACGGCCGGCTGGTACTAATGGGGTCTCAATGGATGGTGGGATGTCAAGGAGCCCGGTTGGTGGTGGTGAGGTAGACGTGGTGCCCACACGCGAAGATATGCCTGCAAGGCCGCCGGTTACAAGTGATGAAAATTAAAAGGGCGAATATTATGTCTGGATTTATGATATTTAGTAGTATTGTGGCAAATATTACTATAATATTATCATTAAATATCATCAAATTCACACCTATCTACATCTATTCCATCCGCACATAATATTTTTTTGAATTAGAAATTTAATATATATATATATATATATAT
>JXCR01140008.1:46680-105457 GCA_002079205.1 Phalaenopsis hybrid cultivar | reverse complement strand
TATATATATATATATATATATATATATATATATATATATATATATATATATATATATATGCCTTAAAGAATGAAATCATCCCATTTAAATGTGATTGAGGTGTAACTTGTGTCTATGAAGCAAGTATAGTGTTTATTTTTAATAAAGTGTGTTGAAGAAATTTTTAGTTTTGTACAATGATTCCATCTTGAATCATAAAGCTTCTTTAAAATTTTTTATGAAATCTCTATTAGTATCTAATCTCTCATAAACTTTTTAGAGAACATTGCATCCATCTATATTTTATCTTCTTCACTCATATTTTTAAGTACATTGATATGTCTTATCGGTACTTTTACAACTTCTAACTAATATATCGCGCAACTTAATTCTCTAAAAGTCAAAACTTATTTGTCATCAAACTATTCAATCATCATAATTTTTATTGTTAAATCATTTTGGGATGTAACCATGTAATGTCCATGAGTTATGCCCAAATTCTCCTAGCATTGAGTAGATGCGGGAGACAGAAACAGAGAGGAACAACCCATTGGAAGAGAGAGCCTTGCCACAGACCCCCCTCATTTTTACATTTTTTTCCTATTTATAAGACATGGGGTGCCATTTTATAATGGTATAAAAAATTATAGAAATGTACATACTGTTAAGTCATATCTAGCAATTTTATGTTTTTCTTAATAGTTTTACAATATGTTCAACATCCTTATGTCATGTTCTTTAGTTTTATATCACGTTCCATACTATTAAGTCATTTTTTTGTAGCTTTATATCATATTTTGTAGCTTTGAGTTATGTTTCACAACTTTATATTATGTCCCGTTATGTAGTTAAACTTGGTAGTTCATCACTTTATCAGTTTGACAGTTTGAAAGTTTGTCTAATTTGCCTGTTTGTTGATTCTGCAAATTGCAGCTCAATAATTTGGTTGTTCAAAAGTTTAGCAACATGATCACTTTGACAGTTTGATAGTTTAATCACTTCTTAGCTAGGCAATTCGATCACTTCGGGTTTTATACAATTTAATAGTTTTTCAGCTGGACAATGTGATAGCTGGGCAATTCTAGAGTTGGGCAATTTGACAGCTGAGGAACTCAACAATTCTAAAGCTGACCAGTTCGGCAGCTGGGCAATTTTTCAACTGGGCAGTTGATAGTTGGTTCAATAATTCAGTGGCTGATTAATTCAACAATTGAGCAATTCAACAATTCGTCAATTGGGCAACTCAGAATGTCTTTTTAGGAGTATACATTTGTAATTTTACTTGAATACCAATTGTCAGAAAATATGATGCTGAAACCTAAGTGAAACAAAAAAGAACAACAAAGAAACTATAAAAGTGAACTAGCACTGTAAAAGAGAATTTCAATTTTTTTTGTTTGGCTCAAGTAAGCCTATGTTTGTAACGACATAAAAAATAAATTGTTTATTAAACTTGAAATAAGATAATTAAGTATTATAACTTTTATAAACCTATCAATATTACAAATTATTTTATCACTTTAACTAGCAGAAGAATATAATGCTACACATTGCCCTTATAAAGATGAAGGTTAAAAATAACTACAGTTATAAGCACCCAAAAAATTATTTATTTCTTTCTTAAATGCGCCCTACTTCTCTTTCTATCTTTTTCTCTCTTTTATTATTATTATTTTTTTAAGTATGCATATAAGTGAGTGTCCTCCATCAAAAGACTAATCCTTAGTCAAATCAACCAATACCTTGTTAACATCATTGTTCATAATCATGATTTTACTTCCATGGATGGACTAATCCATGAAACTTTGATAAGGGATTCTCTCGTAAATTCCACAGGGTTTTCTTAGTTCCTTTGCTCTCACATCTCAATAGGGATATTTCTAAAAGACTTCTCTCTCCATGACTACTTTTGCTTTGCTTTATGGTACTGAAGGCATGTCACACGTCACCATAGAACTTTTAGGAGCCCCCTCTATCCTCAACTATCTCAAATAAGTTGTGTGCAATGCCTCATGATAAGGGAGCATTTATAGAACATATTATTTGATTCATTCCTCTGTAGCCTTGCTCTCCACCATTGTCAAAGGCTAAGCAACACCAACGTGCAATGGTTGGCTCTGGATAGCGTCGATGCTATCAACCAGACACACACCAATCCTCTTCTTCTAGTCTATGAATCAAAAGAGAAAATTCATATAAATCATCAAATGTGGTAATAAAAAATCCTCATTCATTACAAAAACTATTAAATACAGATTTATTGACCAATTTTTTACCCTCCAACGACCTCTTAATGAAGCCAGAGGAAGTACAACAAACAATGTCGATTTGCATTTTTTTTAAAGCATTATAACTCTTCTCTTCTTCCTCAATCAACAACAATGGGCCAGACATCTCCCTTCCCTCGTGTTGCATCCTAGTTGGAATATCCCAACCACTTAAACTACGAGCAAAAATAAGTGATTATTCCAATTGGTTTGCATTTTGTTAGCCAGAAACATCGTCTTCAGTTGCAAAGAAAATACAAACATCCCATCCAAAATCTTTAGCTGAAAGACATGGTGGAATATGTTTGTAAACTATTATGAACCCCATGAAAGCATACATAACAACTGTCATCACATTTGTAATCGAGTGAGGGCTAATATAAGCAAGAATAAACCTAAAGGTAATCAAAATGCAGGCTAAATCCACAAAATTGAACAAAATTGCTCAAGATACACTATATTTAGAGTTTCCTCTTTCCTTGTCACCCTCCACAACATTATCAAAAAGATACTCCAATTGGACCCACTTCACTTAATTTTTGTTCACTTACGAGCCTCTTTATTATTTATTCAATAAAGAAGATGTTTCTCTTCTCTCCAATTAAGACGCCTTATTGAGAACTAAAAACTAGAAATTTGTTTTCTTACCAGAACTCTCTCTCCCTCGAAAGATATAAATAACATGAATCTTTTTGAAAAGAAGTCCAACTCGTGTCGAAAAATAACAAATAATATATTATCAAGAAAAAAAAGATATTTCAGCAATATCAATTATTAATTGTGGATATAAGTACAAAATTTAAAGTCTTTAAAAAGACGATTGGATACATGATCAACCATATAAAAAATATAAATCATTCTTTCTAATATCCTCTACACCAATGTTCCCCGAGTAGAAAAGGCGTCGGAGCAACATCTGGCTCCGGTCATAAAGTTGTTAGGATTGCCTAGCTCCAAATGTTGCATGATGTATACCAAATTAGCATCTGTGGATTTCAGCTTTTGATGTAATACGACATGCTCTCTTTTGAACTCTTTTCTCTGCTCCTAGAATTGTTGTTCAACAATCAATAATACACCCTTGTGCATCCAACAAGTTGTCCTCCAAAATCGCGACACGATCAATAATTATTTATTTCTCTTCTGAGATGGAGAAAAAGTTGATTATGCAACTAGGGCCTTGTGGGATCTCTTCGGTTAAAGAATTCCTTTTAGTAGCTTGCTTAACCTAGTATCAACATTTCCTGGTCTCAAACCTTCCCTGTCCCGGTTCATTAATGTATCTAAAGGAAAAAGGCTACCATATTCAGTAAGGAAAGTATTGGATTGACAATATTGCATAATGTTATCTTTAACAAAGGGGCTATCAACACTTCGATCTAAAATTTTCCCTCAACAACAGGATCCTTTGGAGAGACACTTCCTAACTTCATGGGACCTCACAAATTTTTTTACTAAACGGGAGGCCATTCCTTCGTCCCATCTACTCCACCACTATTGTAGGTTACATAAGAGTTTCAAATTGAAGATTGAAAATTGAAGATACATGAATATGAATTAAAGGAAACTCACTAGCAAGGACGAGTATGATAAGTATTGCAGTAAAAAGTTATCTCTGCTTCATTGGCATGATGAAAAACTATCCCTCTATCGAATCAATTAAATTGAGAGAAACCTTCCCTGATAAACAAGATTCCAATAGAGAACGTGACACATTTTCTATCAAATTTGCCCTTCGCAATGTATTCTCAAAGGAGCCCACTGAGATTATAGGTTTTTTCATCAAACCAAAGGGGGAACTCTAATTATGTACTTCATCCTTCCCAAAAGTCTTGACTTTATTTCATGATTCTTCTTTTAATTTCATGATGGTCATTTGCTTCCTATGTTGAACATTCACCTTCAGACAAGCTCTCGAGTAGTTCATCCTCACCATGGGGATTTTTTTTCAAGTCATAATAGGATTCATAAAATATTATATAAGGCAGAATGTCATTCTTTCGCTATGCTATAAGACCCTAAAAGGAGTATACGTACTTAAGCTTCATAAGATTTTTTAACTAATGTTATATATAACCTATAACTTATCTTTTTGTGATTTTTCCTTTTAGAGGCCACGCAGCGTAGCTACAAACTAATTGTTTGAGTGAAAATTAAAGCTTAAAAAATAAGATCTCAATAGGTAAATGGAAATGTTGAATCAGCCATTCCCTCATGGGATCCAATATGCCTAAGGAAAATGTAGATCTCCCTCGTTAATACAACTTGAGAGATTACTCCATTGAGGTGAAGCACAACATGACCCTCGGTGAAGGCCAGTCTTGGTGTTTTGTTAAGCAAAAATGAATCTAATTTCCCGTAAGAACAACCAATGAGCACGATGGATAAAAAGGGTTGATTTTGAAGACATGATGTATTCTCACCTTGTAGATCTCTTAAGAAGGTCAGTCAAACAATTGATAAAATCTTCATTTTCCCGTTTTTTTCATGGAAGTCATGTTGAAGAGTTGAGAGAATCAATGAAATAAATGTGTACACAAATATGATTTTGTTATTTTTTTTTAATTATTTAGCTGAATTTAGCTGAATTGGACTCACTTGTCGAAGTAGCTGAATTAATCCCACATGCCGAAGTGAGTGAATTGAGGCCACATGTTGAAGTGACCAAATGGAGCCCACCCACTCTAATGGTTGAATTAAGTCCACCTACCTAATCAAGCCCACTCGCCGAAGTGGTTGGAATGAGCTGACATGTTGGAGTGGTAGAATTGAGCACAACGACCAAATTGTTTGCATCCATTTTTCTTGAAAGGAAGATTTAGCTCACTTGTGTGAGGGTAGCTATCCAAGAATACCGTCATGACTTGTAAGACAATTTGTCCATCCATTACTAAAAGCATCGCCCAACATTTAAGAATCTTTTCACTCAAACACCAGGGAAGTGCATCCTACCACCACTGGTTGGCACACACACCACATTATTTTCATCAAGACATCATGGCAGGATGTTATACGGTGTGAAATGTATCTCATTATTATTTTATTACTTTTCTCCATTGTGTATAGGATTGAGGAGATAGATGGAACACTCACTTGTTGCTGCCTAAATGTAATTTTTATCACTTTCTCTCTCTAGAATCTTATAACTAGTAAGGGAAAATTTTTGTGACTCAACATAGATAAGAATTCAATAAACTTTCTAAGGTTCTCTATCAAGACTAACATAAATCTCTCTCTCTCTCTCTCTCTCTCTCTCTCTCTCTCTCTCTGATAAAAAGGCTTTATTGAGTTGTGTGCTCTCAAAAATAGCACGAGACCTATGTCTCAAAAGAATTCAACACACCCGAATTTACATACATTCACATAATTTTTATGTTGTCATATATCTAAAATATTAGTTTTAACCTTTTTTTTTTTAACAGCCAAATCACTTATATCATATAAAAATATCCATTCTAATCAACTTTCAAATCAAAAAAAATACATTTCATATTTTGATAAAATATTATAAACAAAAAATCAAGAGGCATTTGCATACGCATGCAAAATTTCCCTACTATTTTAATAACATTCCTATCCATAACGCTGAATTTCTCTGCTCGGCTCTCCGTAGCCATCCTCCGAACGCCACGTTAATGCCATGCATATCTCATGCTAGAAACGTGGCCTCTCCGCACGAACACCCCCAAATCTGCACGCGTCCTCCATACTCCTCCCCGTCGTCGCATATAAAAATCAAACCAACACAAACGCAAATTTCAGAGCAAATCAAAACAGAGCAAAGATGCAGTTCGCAAAGGAGAAGATGAACGACATGGCCAGCAAGTCGAAGGAGAAAAAAGAAATCCGACACGCCATAGCAGAAGAAAAAGCAGAAAAGAAAGCCGCGAAAACACGCGAAGAGAAAGAGATCGCTCACGAGCTGTCGAGAGCGCGTCAGGCCGAAGCCAAGATGGAATACCATCTCGAAAAAGCGGAGCACCGCGCCGAAACGCTCGCGCACCGCGCCGCCGGGAAAAACCACCTTTCGACGCAATCTGTATTGAATAGCGGAGGCGGTGGGGGAGCGTTTTACAACGCGCAGGGGCAGCCGGTCGGCGGTATGCCGGCGAGGCCAACGGGTGTTGGTGCGGTGGACGCGGTGCGNGCCGCGAAAACACGCGAAGAGAAAGAGATCGCTCACGAGCTGTCGAGAGCGCGTCAGGCCGAAGCCAAGATGGAATACCATCTCGAAAAAGCGGAGCACCGCGCCGAAACGCTCGCGCACCGCGCCGCCGGGAAAAACCACGTTTCGGCGCAATCTGTATTGAATAGCGGCGGCGGTGGGGGAGCGTTTTATAACGCGCAGGGGCAGCCGGTCGGCGGTATGCCGGCGAGGCCGACGGGTGTTGGTGCGGTGGACGCGGTGCGGCCGCCGGGTGTGGGTGCGGTGCGACCGCCGGGTGTTGGTGATGGGGCTTCTATGTACGGCGGGTTGCCGGAGAGGCAGCCGATTGGTGGTGCGGTGGGTAATGGGGATTCGATGTACGGCGAGGACCCGACGCGAGTGCCAGGTGGTGCGGGGTACCCGCAGGGGAGGGGTTACGAGGCTACAATGGAGGGGGGCGGCAAGAACAATTATGTGCTGTAGATTCTGTGTAAATAATTACATAAGAATTGAGTGGTGCATATGTAAATTTTTCTTGGATAATTTACATAAATAGCACCCAATTCTTATGTATTTAATTATCTGGCACTTAAATTTTAATTTTTACAATAAAAGTATTTTTATCTATGTGATCCACCTTTTCATACATAGGTGAAAATTTCTATATTTTGAAAATAAAAATTTTACCTTTTCATGTATAGATAAAAAGGGTTTAGATCGTAAAAATTAAAGTTTGGGTATGAGATAAATAAATATATAGGAATTAGGTGTTGAATATGTAATTTTTTTCCTTTTTCTTTTCTGAATAAAGATGTAAGGGTTGATTTAATCAGCAACCTGATATGTCTAATTTTAATTAAAATTTTGTGTTTTCTTATTAGAAATATTAATATTTATGAGTTTATAATTGGGTGTTTTTTTTTTTTTTGAATAGATTGGGATTTTATCATGAATTTATATTGAAATGACTATAAAAAATGGATGAACTGTGTGTATGTAATGCCTAATTTTTCTGTGCGAACTTTTGATGTAGTTCTACGTGTTACAGAGCTTATTGCTGAGTTATTTTCAAGTTATTTTTTGGGTTATCTTCAATAATTTAGAAATAACTCAGAAATAATCTAAAAGTAAAGACCACGAGTTATTTCTGGGTTATTTCAGGATTATTCCAAATAACCTAGAAATAAACTGAAAATAACTCAAGAATAATCTCCTCGGCACGTAGAGCTACGTCAAAAGTCCAGACAGAAAACGCGGTCGTACATAATTGCCTCTTTTTCTAAGGTTTAGAGAATTTTAATTAATTATACGCAAATGTTAAAAAGGTACCAGGGAAACCTACTACCAAAAAAAAAAGGATTCTGGTAAAAAAAAGCAATCAATTAAAATTTATGGGTTTGATTATTTATCTTTGCTACAAATTTAAGGGCTATGTGGATCACTTTTATTTTTTTTGTTTTATGTTTTTATTTCTAATTTCTAAAAATTTATTTGTTTAGTGTGTTTTTAAAATATTTGTATTTTTTATTTAAAAAAATAAATTAATATATTTTTGAGAATATATTATTTAAAAAAAAATCAAACAAATATGTTTTGTTTAAAATAAAAATAAAATAAAATAAAATAAAAATAAAAGTGGTCCTTAAGAGGACTCGTATTTTTTAAAAAATAAATATGTAAGCACAAATACACGTATACAAAAATTTTTTTACATTCCTTGGATTCAAACTGTTTGCGAAAGTGGTTGAATCTATCCCGCATGTCCAAGTGGTTGTATTAAGCCCACCTACCGAAGTAACTAGATCGTGGAATGGTTGTATACATTACTCCTGAAGAATGGTATAGCCATTTTGTGCAAGAGCAACTATAGGAGATTGTCATAATAACTAGTGAAGATATCTATGAAGGCATCATCAAAAGCATCACTTGATATTTGCAACTCTCATCTCATCAAGACACTAGGGAAGGGCATTGTACCAGCACCGTCAGAAAACCACATCATAGTGTTTTTATCAAGACGCTTAGAAATGGCTCTGTGCAATACGAAATAGAATTTGTTTATTTTTTGTTACTTTTCTCTCTTGTGAATAAAAGAGAAGTCAAAAGGAGATCGATTAATTGTTTTTTTCAGAGGGGATCCCAGTCTCTCATTAAAAATCTTACTCAGAGAATCTTCGACGGGTCAGACTTTCTTAGCTTACTGGAGATAAGGCTCAATACATTCTCTAAGATTCGCTCTCAGAACTAGCATCCACTCTCTCTCTCTCACGTTCTCTCTGCGATACAAGTTTGTACAGTGTTGTATGTATTCACGAATAATACAAGACCCCACGTCCCAAAAAGATTCAAAATCCTTAATTATGTGGGGAGCATGAAGTTCATATGCAAACTCTGCAAAAAGATCCTTTTCACGATCAAGATCAAGGAGAACGATGGATTGCACTACGAAAATCATGCTTCAACAAACCAATAAGTTGAAATAGAAGAAGATTGAATTTATACAAAATCTAAAAGAAACATCCATTTCTCATACTCGAGTTGAATCAAGAACCACCCTTGATCGTTAAGATCGATGATTTGTAGGTAAGATCCACTGAGGCAAGATTCGTCAAGGCAAGATCCATCAAAAGTTAGACCAAGAAGAATCCTTAGCCTAATCTTTGAATGAGAAAGATTGCATGGGGACGATCTTGATCATTCAAGAGAAGAAGTATATGTTGTTGCCTCAACTGAAAAAGAAATAATAATAATAATAATAATAATACCCTTTCTCGACTAATCAGATGATGATGCTATGAGAGGAAGAAGAATACAAAGGTTAGAGAAGAATGCATTTCCATGCGAAATTGAGGAAGTAGAGGCACTAAGAAAGTTTTAAGATTCTTTCTTTGGAATCTTATAGAGAAAAATCTGACCCCACCAACTACCTTACATTATTAGAATCACTTTTCTGTCTACTCCAGACAAACAATGCTTTAGAATATCATTTATTCTTCATTGTGCTAAAGGAATCATCTATGTGCTAGTTCAATAATCTGCTAAAAGGAGTTATCAACTCCTTCAGAGAGGTTAAATATAGGTTCGTGGCTCAGTTTGTTAGCGCACAAAAGTCACTGAATGAATCCCAAGTTCTCCTGAAGATCCACTAGAACCCACCGAGAGCCTCAAAAACTTCATCACTTACTTTCAACGGGAGACGTTGGATGTCTAGGACTTGAACCTGACACTCAAATTTATTTGGCTCAAGGACTCCAGGAAGTTCCATTCTAGTATGCCCTTGCTTGCAGAAACCAAAGACGTTGGTGAATCTATTAGAGCTCGCAAATAGCTACATCTTTTCTAAAGAGCACAATTCCTACCTTGGAACTTTTCAACCACCAAAGCCCAGAGAGAAATTCCAGAGCCAATTCCTTAACGATCCCAAAGATCCAATGAACAGCTTCAAGAATAAATCTTAGGGCATTGCCAAAAAAAAAAAAAAACTCGTCACGAGCAAACCAGCACCAACGAGAGACTAGTCAGAAGAAGACAAGAGAGGAATCAAGAATTACTTTAACTATCCCCTCCTGCTGAAGTCACATCATTGAGGGTTTCTTTTGAAAAAATGTTGGAGTTCTTTCAGAACAAAGATTTCTTTAGAAATCCTTTCCCCATGAAAGCAGGCGAACACATCTGTGATCCACATAAATATTGTGTACCACCAGGATCATGGCCACTACACAAAGAGTCTTGATCTCTTCATAATCTGGTCAAAGAGCTAATCAAAATGAAAAAATTAAAATAATTTATAGTCTCAAAAGCCATACACAACAATAGGGAAAGGCGTCTGTCGAGGGTGGTAGCAATGTGCCTACTCTAGTATGGCTAGTCCACATCATCAAAATTGTACCGGTCATCTCT
The DNA here is from genome assembly GCA_002079205.1 of Phalaenopsis hybrid cultivar. Classification (NCBI taxonomy): domain Eukaryota; kingdom Viridiplantae; phylum Streptophyta; class Magnoliopsida; order Asparagales; family Orchidaceae; genus Phalaenopsis; species Phalaenopsis hybrid cultivar. The sequence continues at coordinate 95,164 of JXCR01140008.1, read as the reverse complement.
GGAGGGGACAAACCAAAAGCTTCATAAATTTCCAAAATGAGGAGATTAAAGACAAGAGAGGTTTGATCAGCCAGTCTGGTTAAGCGCACTACACTGATTTAGGGGCGTAAACGAGTCAAGCTTGAGTGAGAGCATGCTTGGCTAGTGTTCGACTCGCTAAAAAATACCACTGCTCATGATCATCTCATCTATATTATGAGCACAAAAAAATTGTTTGTGTTCACAGGTAAAAGATGTTAAGAGTATGTGTGAGATTTAAATATTATTATTTATATTAAAATATTCATTTAAATGTAATTTAATTTTTTAATTGTACTTTTTAATTAATAATTTATATGATTATAAATCTTTGCAGCCTTGTAGCCAATTAAACTATTTTAAAATAATACTCATCAATTTAATTATTTCGAGCCAAAATGAGCCGAACACGAACAAATAGATCTTTGTTTATATTTGGCGCATTTATATTTCGAGCACAACAAATTTTTTGTGTTCAGCTCTTTTGCTAAGAAAACTAATCAAACACGAGCTACAAAATGAGTCGAACACGAATTGTCCATGAACAATGAGCTATTTTGATAGCCATACACCCATCAACCCTCTTGTTACTTTTTCAGACGCCAATATGTCTATCAGTGGGCATCCTTTCAACGATGTCATCATAGCCACAACATTTATTGAGGATTATCAAATCGATAACATCCTGAGAGACATCAGTAGCTTCATAAACTTCCTATTCAAATAAGCTTTTAAAAGGTTGGAAATAGCCATTAATCAGTTATCATCCACCTTTGGACCACTATTCAATTATTTATGAGAGTGAAAAGAGATGTTTGAGGTGATCGCCCTTCTAATCACTTGGGGAGAAGGAGAATGCCAATGCATGGTGATGGCTGACTTCATCATCTTTGAGGCCCCCAAAATGTACAATTCCATCTCTAGCAGGCCTATGTTAAACACTTTTATATCCGTTGCATCCACCTATCATATCGCCATCAGGTTTCCAACTAACAAACATATCATCACTATTCAAGGAGATCTAGAACAATTATGAACCTACTACTGAGAGCTAGGGAGAATATACAAGAAGATAGATCTCCTCTTGCTAAATAACAATAAAAGCAACTATCTTGAGACCACCAAGACCCTAGATTCAGTACATGTTTTTGAAGAAGAAACATGTAGAACCCATCTAGTCAATGATTATTTCAATAGTTTTCATAAGGATCAAATCGTCTTAGTTCTGATAAGTCAATGCAAAGTATTTGCCTGGACCCTTGGTGAGATGCTCAGAGTGAACATTGACTTTTATTGTTTTAGAGGCTTAGCTCTTGCATGTCAAAAAAAAAAGAAATATTAAAGTTTATATCGATAATCTCTTTATAATGAAGTAAATACGCGCAACCACATATAAAAGATCTCTAGGAAACCTTTACTGCTCTAAAAAAATTTAACCTTAAATTTAATCATCTAAAATGCACTTTTTGAGTCAGCTCTAGCAAATTTCTCAAGTATTTACTAATACCTTAAAGGATAAAAGGCGAATCTAGAAAAGATGTAGGTCATATTAGATATGACACCTCCAAAGAATATCAAAGTGATGCAAGTACTAAATGGAAAAATTGTAAACCCCGACAAGTTCATAATGAACGTTGGAGATCATTGTTCTCCTTTATTCAGGACTATTAAAGTCATTACTTAGTTCACATCGATGAAAGAATGTGAGTAAGCCTCAGTTTAACTTAAATAGTCTCTATCATTACTTTCTTTGCTACATAGTCTCATTCCTAGAGAGGAGTTGTGCATCTTTTTGGGAGTTGGCTGATAAGGTATTAATTTAGTGCTCATTCGAGAGGAGATTAAGAAAAAATTCAAACTATTATGTTAGTAGAATACTTCAAGGAGTAAATTATAAATACTTGATAATGGATAAACTTGTATTGACATTGATAACATCAGCAAGAACATTATGCCCTTACTTTCAGGCTCATACAATCAATGTCATAACTAACCTTTTGTTGAATTTTGTATTAACCAAGCCTGGTCATTTGGGAGATTATTAAAATGAGTTATATAGCTGAGTGAGCTTGATATCTTATGCATAACCAGAACAGCAATCAAGGCCCAAGTCACTGCCGAATTTCTAGTTGATTTCTCTCAATGGCTAAATGATTAAAGGTTCAGCACAAAAGAAATATACTATGGATGCTTTGTATAAACAGAGCCTTAGAGAATTCTTGAAAAGAGATAGAAATGGCTCTGTTTAGTCCTTAAAGATACTCCCTAAGCAATTCAATCCAATTTGATTTGATGCTACCAACAATCAAGAGGAATTTGAGACAATGTTTGTTGGCATAAGATTCTCAAATAGGAATTTAAAAAACACATTTCCTTGTTATATCAGATTCTCAATTGATGGTCAACCAACTCAATGGACTTTTTGAAAGGAGGGATCGAATAATGCCTAAATATCTGACCAAAGATAAAGCATACATAAGAAAACTCAAGCATTTCACATTGAACATAACCCATAGGAAGAAAATCAATTCGTCAACTTATTGTCTGAATGAAAGACATTAGCAACTAATGTCATGTGAGCATGCATAGACCAATAATCAAAGAAGCTAAAATTGCAAACCTACAGTCAAAGTCGGTCGATAGCTGGATCGACTCCATAATGCAATATCTATCAACATGTGTAGCACTGATGAATGTTAGAGATATTCACATGTTTATTGTCAAAGCAACACATTATTTGATCATAGTCATAGAATTATTCCAAAAGTCTGTAACTTCCACTTCACTGAAATGTGTTAGAGAAGATGAGAAGGAAATGATTATAAAGAAAATTTTCTCAGAAGAATGTGAAATCCATTTCGAAGAAAGAATTTTAGCTAACAAAATACTCAAGTAAGAATATTTGTCACCCACCCTCCGAAAGGATGCTGAAGAAGTCTCAAAAAAATTTGAACAATGTTAGAAATTTGTCCTGATGCGACTTCAGCCATCATATAAATTACAACTGATAAACAGTCTCTGCCCTTTTACAGTATGGGGAATGAATATTCTGGGATCTCTTTGCTTAGAGAACGAATCGATAAAATATTTCATTGCCATGATAAATAATTTCTTCAAATAGATAAAGGCTAAACCCTTGGCCAAAATTACAACTGTTGTGGTTTGTAATTTCATATGGACTATTATCATTTGTAGAAATCGCTTGCCCATGGTAATCATCACCGATAATGACACTCACTTTGCTAGTAAAAGGATAAAATAATTTTTTAATAACCAAGGGAAACAATTTTGTTTTACTTTATCCTAAGAGCAACAATCAAGTAGACACAACCATCAAGCATATTCTAAATTTACTCAAGAAGAAGCTGTAAAGAGCTAATCATGAGAGGGTTGGAGTGCTTCCATCAAATTTATAGGCACTTTGCAACACCTTTGAACTTTACTGGTCAATCTCCTTTCAGTATTCCAATAGAGTTGAAGCGATCATTTCTGTTGAATATGATGGGTTCAACTAACGGGTTCTCTCTACTTTAAATTTTGAAGAGTCTAAACTAGACATGTACTTAGCATTGAGCAGTGAAGGATTACAATACTCATTGGATTTATTGAAAGAAATCTCAGATCAATCATCCTTGTAATAGGAACAAGCAAAGAAGAAAATGATGAAATATTATAATGCAAAGATTAAAGAATGTTGATTGAAACTAGTAGACCCAGTGTTGAAGAAGGTAGATGATCTCAGACTGTTTATATGCAATAATATAACAATGTATTTAATTATATCTTTTAGTTATATTTTCTTATTTTGCAACAGCACCAAAAACTTGATCATGAAGAAAATAAGAATCTAAAATTTTAATTTATAATATTGGGATACTACACAAGTATACGTATCGTTATCAAGTAATATAGGACTTTTTGATTAAGCCTCGAATATCAAACCCACATAGAAAATATACAATATGCACTATTGAACAATAAACTTTATATTTTAAAAAGACAATTACTTAAACTATAGCTAATTTGACAGTAATAAAAATTCAAATATTTTTGGTATTTTTTGATATTTTGACAAAACAATAACAACTTCTAATTAACTTTAGTTTATGTAAAAGAAAAACACATATTATGAAAATATCTTTCTCATTTTCAGAAATCAGTAATAAGTATAGAAATTCTGTTTTGGAAGTATGCAAATTGTGTTGTGTCAAAAAAGAGCAATAATATTATTTACCCTTACTAGAGATGTTATAAAGAACATTGGCTAATTTAAAGTTTGAATAGTTCTGAAGACAGGCTAGGCAGGGAAGATACCAGCTCTCATTCTAGAGTTCCCTCGATTCCCTCCACCTGGGGGCTTACATCTCGTATCAGAACCTAAAACAATAAATCAAGTTGAGGGCATTAACCTGTCACTTTAAAGTCCTCTAACTCTACACCCTTCAAAGTTTATTTCCATATTTATTTGTTCTAAATCATATGAATTTCATTCTCATTCATACAACCTCGTGTGATTCTTTCCAAGTGTTAATTGAGACAATATCAACCCGGTTCTTACATGTTCTCACAATAAATTTTAACATTTGGATAGACCAAATCAAGAAGTAAATGAAGTACATGAATTTAAATCATCACAACTTTTTCCAACATTAAAGGTTAATACTCTCCACAACTACCATCCAACACATTAATTACTTATCATTTTACGGAGAAAGATAAAAAAAAAACTACTTAGAATCTTTGGAGAAAACAAAACCACACTTTAGTTTAAAAGTAAAAATCATTGTCAAATCAACAAGAAGTCTCGATTAAAATTAAAAGTAGTTTAAAAACAAAGATAAAAAGTTATCTTAAATCCTCCACCAAACTCTTAAAGTTCCTTTTAATCTTCTATCTTTTACAACACTTTAAAATCTCAAAATAAAACTACAAACAAAAATGATAAAGTAAATTTTGTGGTGTCTGAATCTCTCTACAAGATTCTCCACGATCTTCTTAGGAATCAACACTCTCTCCATCTTCAAGCACCCCCTTCAAATGTAAAAATTTCCTTCTTTTATAAATCTCCAAGAGGTGCCTTGGAAATTCTTCAAAATGTGTCCAAATTATATGTATTCTACAAGGGATGCCTCCTTTCACAAGTCTTTTAGTAATATTTTTATTCCTAGTGGTCATAATCACCCTCTTTAGCCAATAGGTGCCTCAAATGTCTCTTCAAAATTCGGCCAAATGAAGAAAACCACCAAATAACTGCCTCTGGCGCTTAAACACGGGGACTGTAGGGCTTAGGCACGACCTTCTCTGTTTCACCGGCGCTTAAGCGTCGGATCTAGCGCTTATGCGCCAAAATACTTTTGCACAAATTTCATATTTTTGCTCTAAATTTGATACTTTTTCACTCCTTTTAGCATTTTTCAACTTTTTTACATGTACCTGAGAGAAAAATACACAAATACCTTCCATTATAGCGCAATATATCAAAAATAAATATAAAAATGTGTCGGAAAACATTATATATATTTTAGGTGTATCAGTAGATGATACCACCCATGATCAAGCCTAAAAAAGATCAACCACCATGGTTTGGAGCTTACATAATAAAAAAGCAAGTGGAGCCTATACTCTACAAACTCATCACCTATTCAAGCAAGGAGGTCCCCCAAACATGTTGTAGAGATGATTTGAAGATTTTTTCTTAAAGCAATATATCGCGACAACACCCATTCATGAGAGAAAGCATCTCAAGCTATCAATATATAAATTTTGTAGTCAAGAACACTGTTGATTTGATGGAAAAGGTTTTGAACAACTTAAAAAACTCCTAACGGTCGGATAATGTTACTAAAAGGGTAGAGACTACTTTCTCAAGAAAACCCTCGGGCCATCTTGTGGTAGTAGCTAAAATCCCACAAGGATGTATGCTCTACAAGAGTGTCAAAAAACTTCTTAAATTGAAGGATAGTCTTTTCCTGCAAATGACTTCTTTGCTCTTAAAGTATTTTTGATGAGTCGTAATGAAATAATCTTTTTTTTTTATCATTTGCTACATTTTTGCAATAGCACTTTGCAAAAAAAATTATCCTCACTCTTGAAATAAAAAACATATTGGTATCAAATGAGGGAGCAATTAGTGAACACATTAAAATCCATTAAAGTCATATATATAAATGATCCAGAGAAGAAGGAAATGGATGGACAAAATACAAACTACGAGTAACGTCGACTCATTCATCATCAGTTTTATCACAATATGTAAATATTCCTTACAAAAAAATTTAAAGAGAAAAAAAAGGTACAATGCCCCATCACTATAAGATAATTTATGCTTTATTTTCAAAAAAAAAAGGCAGAGGTGGCAGTGACCCGTTTAATTTTGAAACAACATCCAACATCTGGCCTGTTAGGGTGTTTTCTTATCAAATTCATTTTTTACCTGCAATTGTATAATCATAAAAAGAAAACTAAAGCTTAAGTAAATAGCTAAATATAAAGTATGTCAATCAGGAATTTTCCACACTTGATGTTAATGCGTTGTATAATTGATCACCCAAAGTATGCCAAAGATAAAAAGTGGACACATTTAACCAAACAATTGACATTTAAGAACTAATCGAGTTTTAACAGTTAAATCTAATCAAGCATTAAGAAGTAATTTCTAAAGAGCAATACTCAGGGAACTCAAGTTTTGCACTAATCAGCTCGAGAAGGCTATAAACATATTAGTGGCTAAAAGAAATGACTAAGATATTAGAAGAATGAATACACAATTTAATTTTATTTCACTCTCATTATAAGACACGAACTAGGTCCCTTAACAAATCACTAAATTACAAAGATAAAAGCCCCTATAATCTGTTCTTTAAGAATATTTCCACTCTCCAACCTTGAAATATGGAACAAGGTTGGCAACCTCAATGCACTCCTCGACAACAGTTCATGATCAATGTTCTCCTCCTCCTTCGTTCCTGCATTTTCATCCTTAGAAAATTGAATGAGAGAAAAAGGAGACTTAATTTCACTAAAAACTAATATTTGAGTGATCAATGGTCTTATATAAAACTCATTAAAGGGAAGATAACTTACCCCTATAAAGGAGAAATCCTAAATTTTCCTTACAAGGGGAAATAAGCTCTCTCAATATCTGAGAGGAGGCTCTCCATTAGATAGAATCTGAAAAGATTGGTGTTTAGATTAAAAAAATTAGTTGTTTTATCATTTGGATGTTATGAGCAAAAAGTTCAGAGCCACTGCACAGGAAGATCATTTTGCACAACTTTATCACATGTAGGAGCCCTGCTAACACTCTCTAGCTGTAGAAATAGTTATGGCCCAGTGTTTAATATGCCACACAAAGTATAAAGATAGACAAGCTTTTCTTATGGATTTTAAATAATGAAATTCACAGGCGCAATGGCTAAAAATCTTTATTTTTCCACCAAAAATGAAAATTTTTAAAACTTTTCACCTCTATTAATGTAGATTTTTTTCCCTACATTAAGGTGCAACTTTTCATCCTTGACAGGCCACCTCTAAATTGACTACTCATGCATGTTGCCCTAAAAGATGTCATGGTTGATCCATGACTAAAAGATATTTTATATTATTATCTAGCATAAATGCTCATCAGAGCCTTTTGAGTACAAGTAATATGTCAAAATGGAAACCTCAATGCTTAAGCAACAAAAAACCCTAAGGTTTAAAAGCAACTTCCTTGGACACAAGTCAAGCCCAAGTGAATAGGGTCATCTATATATGCAAAGAGCAGAGAGTAGTATGAGAATCATCCCTAAGGCAAGTCTGTAAGCCCTTCAGGATGACAGTCACAAGATCCGCTTAATACATCTTATGTGATGTTTGATTAGCCTAAAGCGACAACTTAGCTTTAGAACAAATTTGCTAAGCTTGAGTGTATAATAAGACATTGGTGAAAGGACCAAATAATCTTAGCACAGTTTCAACCCCAAATAAAGGACAAAGAACTATGTTACTTCCATATTAGAGATAATAAAATATGGACATCTGAAATGCATATAAAATTTATTACAATATTACTACAAAGAAATACAAAATATTCACACATCATCTCTGATAAAAAAATGTAAAAAAATTTAAAAATGAGCGTAGACCTATTCCTTATGAAATTTTATGTCCTCCTCCAAGTTTGACGACAGAGCATGCATCTGTCAAAACTATTTGTAGAAAGAGAGTAAGATCTCTTCTCTATTAATGTCTTCAAGCAATAATGATTCACATTCTCTTATAAATTATCAAACAACAAATATTCATATTTAGGCATCTAATCATGGTTAGAATCGACAAAAAAGTGAGGCCTTATCTTGTTTGTCTGAAATAATCATCCCTTTAAATCAAATTCCTCAAAGTCTGACATCTATGAAGAAAACTCAAAGAAAACTAAGAAGGATCTCTTGTCTTATGGCTCTATCTCCCTTCGTTTCTGACGAGGGCCTTCAAGCAGCTGGTCCACAAGCATGACATCCATTCAAACCCCATTGCCTCTGTCTTTTGGCTCACAATCACTTCGTACATGGACTAAGAGAACAAAAGCAACATCAATTGCTTCCAAAACCAAAGCTTCCCTCTTCATGGGCATGAAATATATGAGGGAGATAAGAGGAGTGTCTGATCTCAATCAATGTCACCATCCAAGTTGATTTCGTGACCACCCATGGTAGCTAAGCCTGACACTTTGTCACCATCCTCAAGAAGTTCAACCAACTGAGATCTCATGTGGCTCGTCATCTTCTTATGAAGCATGACACTTTTACCTGAAATAAAGACATCATATTCATCCAAACTAAGGTTATAAGGCCACAACCCAAACAAGTAACAAATAAAAATGAGATGAAGTCATAATGCCCAATAGATGCTTAAGATAACCGAAGAAAATAAAGTTTTAACATCAAATTATTTATCCTTAATCCAAAGATAGCTTAATTTTCTATATTTGAAAATTTTGATTCATTCAGAACTACATTAGATGCGGGGAGACAAGTTGTTATCCTAATTCTCAAAAGTTGAATCCGACAAGGGTATTTATGTCAATTCTTTCAAAACTTGATCCCCACAGTAATAATGCCCTTATTGGAGGGCAAAAACCCATAAATAATTATGAGAAAATATTTAGACTATTGGCAAACTTATAAGGATCACAAAAGGATCATTGATATATAAGCAGGTTCTATCACTGTTTATGAAGAACCTTAACATAAGAAACCATGTGCTAATCACTCCAAAACTTTTTGATGAATATGTTCTCGAGGGCTTTCAAACTCCTCATCATGATTCTCTTATTATAGGTGCCAGAATTACTGTCCATTACAGTAACATAAAGGTAAACCTTATTTATAAAGGGAGTTTAATCGATGTTTTATTTTACTCAACATTCCTTAGTTGATGGTTGATTAAAGAAAAAAAAAATCTAACGTGTTGCAAGACCTCTCTACAACTTTGATAATGGAGCTATTAATCTTCCCGTTGCATTGGGAGTATTCCCTCAATAGATGACTCACCTGATCCAAATTATTATTGTCAAGTTGAAATCATCATGTGATGCCATCTGCGAAGGACCTGTCTAGTCGATCTTTAGGGATGTGGTTTCTATTCCACACCTCAAGATAAAATTTTCAATACCTTTTCATGCCCGTGTTACACACTTGGATTAAAAAAAATGCCATAATCGTGCTACCTTAAACAAGCTCAACCTTACACAAACGATTAAATCATGCTACCTTAAACAAACTCAACAACAAGAGTTTTGAACTTTAAGATAAGAAACTATCCCAACAGGATTTTAATGTGTCTCCTTATCTAAAAAACATCCTTACATATTGTGTAGTTTGATTTTTCTCTTATAATTTATTTCATTACAAATAAGCAAGAAATTCATCCTTATCAGAGTCTATTAATTTTTCCCTTCAGACAGAAGTTGAATTTTGTTTAATCATCATGTGATTTAGTCTTTCATGGGAAATATTAATTTATCTACAACATACAATCTTCATTTGTAATCTATTTTTTGTATTTTAACAGTGATTTAATCAAAATTCAAGCATACTGAAATTGTAGAAGATAAGATTGCTTATTAAAGAACTGGTTAAAGTTCATAAGTTTTCATATTAATATTGTTTGCCATTCAACATATAAAAGAAAAACACTTTCACGACAAGATAGTTTGCGGAATAAATGATATTACACTCATTTACATCATTGTTTCCTCAAAGCTGGGATCATAATATATGCTCTGAATAGCTTGACAACACATGCATTAAAAATCATTTATGTAATTACCTTACTCTGTACACACCCACCACCGGCTTGCTGCTGCCCCATCGTGTTGCCTGCACATCATCATCGCTTCTTACAATCCACAACACCTGCAATTCTAACACATCCAAGCACACACCAGCTCACGCATGCAGCTTGCGCATGCAAATATCTAGTCCCACAACACTCGCTCGTTCAAGCACCTGCATGCTCCCACTCGAGCCCATGCACACACCAGCTCATTCTCATGCGTTCCGTTTCATTCCAGTTTGTGTTCGTACCTGCTTTTGGATCCCATTACACTTTTAATTCATATTTATACCCCTTTGCTTATACGAACACACATATGCATCTGTGTGTGCGCGATTGCTCCTTCAGACATTTACCACCTCCTTATGGTTGTTACCATTGCTGGAGTAACATTTAGCTGACAACCACTGTTGCCTTTAGACCACAACCGCCATGCCACGGATAACTATAACAACGACAATCTAATTCATATTTTAGAAGGTACCCATAATAACTTAAAACATCTCAAAGTACAAATGCCTGAAATAGTTATTTTCAAATAAAATAAATAACATCACCTCAAAATAGGAGGACTAGTGATGTATCATTAATTAATTTTATCTTTCAACACAAATCTTAAAGCTTTTTTTAATAATAAATATTTTATATTCAAATTAAAGATCATACAGGACCACAATTTCAACAAATTTATAGCTAAACTGACAATCTCAAAAAGACAAACCAAATGATTCCAAAATTATTTAATCCTATTCAAATTAAATCCAAATCAAACCATTAAAACATATTTGGAGGCATTATATATTAATTGAATTGCCAAATAAACTCCAAATTTTACAAAATTATAGTTAAATCGAGCTTCTCGACGAGAAGAATCCAATAATTATAAGTTTACTTAANATTATAGTTAAATCGAGCTTCTCGACGAGCGGAATCCAATAAGTATAAGTTTACTTAATTATGAGGTCATCATCATTAAGGCCTTGAAATCATCAAAATAGGTGCTAATGAAAGTTAATTGCTAAAGGATTAAAATGATCCTTCCCTAGAGGTTATAAATTGACCTCTTATCTTTACTGTTGTGATGTTCTGGACTGAAGGCCCGACGATAACTGTAGGCCTCCGTAATCGCCGACCACCAATCACCATGCGCTGCACCTGCTCGTTGTCGTCAGCCACCTTTGCTTGTAGCGATGTATCAAGAACAAGACCACAACATATAACATCATACTGAAGATCCGATGATAACTTCTGACCTTCGTAGCCCTTGAACATCATCGATCACTACTCGCCACAGCAGGTTGCCTATGCTTTTAACTATGTATTGAAAATACGATCGTAACATATGATGCCATTTTTAAAATTCGACAATAACTTCCGGTCTCCGTAACTGCTGACCACCGCTCACCATCAGTTTCCCCTGCTCGCCGTCGTTGACCATCTTTGTTTGCAAATGTAACATATAATATCGTATTGAAGATCCAACGATAATTAATTATAGTGTTGTTCTAAACTAAAGACCGAACGATAACTTCTGACCTCGATAACTATTGACCACCATTGATCATTGCTGGCTGACCACCCCTATTTCTAACATTGTATCTGAAATACAACCATAACATATAACGTCATATTGAAGATCCAAAGATAACTTCTGTCAACTTTAGCCGGACTCTTGAAATATTGACATGAGTTGTATATGAACAATTGTTGTAACTAGTGCAAAATTGTAACCATTCTCTCCCACTTGTGAGAAAAGAGCTCGTCTTTGTAATTACAAATTTATAATGGATTAGTTTAATTAGACTAAATCCCATGATTTTTTCCCTTTATGAGTTTTTCTATGTCAAAATTTTTTGTGTTTTCTCCTGCTATCTTTTGTTATATCTATTTATTGGATTTTCGTACAATGCTAAAAAATTAATTAATCATTCTATCGCTGAAAATTTTCTAGCACCCAACAATCTTACAACTTGTCATGCCATATTTATTTTATCTACCTTAAAATTAATGTTGTATGTTGTGTCGAGGCTATCAAAACATACCACATTGCACATATCGTATTTAAATCATGCACAAATATTATTCAAATCATGTTTGAAAATATATTCAAAATATTGAGCCATGTTACATATGTCTTGAAATTAATCCTAGCCATGTTTGAATAATGTTCGAATGTTGCAAATTTTACTCATATAATTCAAATTTTATTTGAAAATTGATCGAACTGACGCTATTTGGGACGAACTTCAAATAAATAGACTTAAAAATTGTGGTATTATTACATGAATTAATTTTTCATATATTTTTTCTCATGAAAATAAATAATTATAGCTATTATGAGGTATATAATGCTGAATTTATATATTATAGATTTTATGGAAAGAATTCAAAAGGAAAAGAAAAAAAAAAGGATCTTGGCACTTCTTGTCTACAAATTGAGGATTGTTTTTTTTAATAAAACAAAACTTGATATGCAATTTTAGACATAATTAACTTCTAGATTTACCTTCTAAAAATTATAAGGATCAATTTCTTAGATAAAATCACAAAAATGAATGTGATTTTATAATAATAATATAAATTTTGATTAAACTTGTATAGATATAAAGTCTAATTGAGGAGCTATATATTTTTTAAAAAGTAATTGGAATGCTTCGGAGTAATAATGTGATACTAAAAATATGCTGTTATTATTACAATATTTTTTAAAAATAAGATCATAATTAAAAAGCTACTGCCACACTTAGGGTCTGTTTGGGGTAGTTTGTGCGTTTCAGAATAAGTAGCTTATCCTGAAACAGTCTGCAGGTCGACCGACAACCAGCTTTTAGTGTAAAAAAACTCAAATGTGGCAGGTAGCGTTTTCAAAAATGCACAAAACAAATAATTAGACGGCGTTTTCAAAAGCGCCGCCGCACTTATAAACTGCCCCAAACTAACCCTTAATCACAAGTGATGATAAAAATACCAACTAAAAAAATCATATTAGGACATTTATCGTTATAGTTACATCAGAATTTTTAATGCAAATTGTGTTGAGCCTTCAATGATGAGAAGACGCTCGAATTTTTTTCCTCCCAACGAGCCTTCTCCATTCCGCCAAGCAAACTGCAGTGTGAAAATGGGTTGCTTCACCGCGGCAATAAATTTGAGCAGTAAAATTAATGGGTCCGAAAAAACACACACCGTCCCCGATCATCTCCTCCGCGTCATCGTATCTTAATTCCTTCATCGCCGACTCCTTCGTTCGACCGAGTTTTTCCACCTCCGTTTAGTCTTCTCAGAGTTGTTAGGGCTTCGGTCTCTCCTCCGCTTTCCTCTCGCCAGTGGCTCAATATCTTCTCCCAGTTCTTTTAAAGCTGGACCGACGCCCTAAGCCNTAGCACCCAACAATCTTACAACTTGTCATGCCATATATATTTTATCTACCTTAAAATTAATGTTGTATGTTGCGTCGAGGCTATCAGAACATACCACATTGGACATATCGTAAATAAATCATGCACACATATTATTCAAATCATGTTTGAAATATATTCAAAATATTGAGCAATATTACATATGTCTTGAAATTAATCCTAGCCTTCTTCGAATAATGTTCGAATGTTGTGAATTTTACTCATATAATTCAAATTTTATTTGAATATTGATTGAACTGGCGCTATTTGGGACGAACTTTAAATAAATAGTCTTAAGAAAATGTGGTATTATTACATGAATTAATTTTTCAGATATTTTTTCTCATGAAAATAAGTAATTATAGCTATTATGAGGTATATAAAGCTGAATTTATATATTATAAATTTTATGGAAAGAATTCAAAAGGAAAAGAAAAAAAAAAGAATCTCGGCACTTCTTGTCTACAAATTCAGGATTGTTTGTTTTAATAAAGCAAAACTTGATATGAAAATTTAGACCTAATTAACTTCGAGATTTACCTTCTAAAAATTATAAAGAACAATTTCTTAGATAAAATCACAAAAATGATTTTATAATAATAATATAAATTTTGATTAAACTTGTATAGATATAAAATCTAATTGGGGAGTTATATATTTTTTAAAAACTGGGATGTTGCGGAGTGATAATGTGATACTAAAAATATACTGTGATTATTACAATATTTTTTTTAAATAAGATCATAATTTAAAATCTACTGCCGCACTTAAATCACAAGTGTTGAGAAAACACCAACTACAAAAAAAATCATATTTGTACATTTATGGTTGTAGTTACATCAGAATTCTTAATGTAAATTGTGTTAGGCGTGTAATGATGAGACGTCACGTGTCAAATAGGTTCAATATTAAAAGTGATAGAACTTATTTGACATTCGACACTCCACCATTAAACTTAGGGTCCGTTTGGGTAAGCTTGTATGTTTCAGGATAAGGAACGCGGCCCGCGGGCTAACCACAGGGGTCGACCCGCGGCCTGCGTTTAGTGTAAAAATTCAAACGCAGTTTCGGATAAGCTGATGAAACGCGCGAACCAAATAATACGACGATATTTTGAAAATGCCGCCCACACTTATAAGATGTCCCAAACGAACCATTGGAATGAGTTGGAATATAATATTTTTTACTCGCAACGAGCCTTGTCCATTCCGCCAAGCAAACTGCAGTGTGAAAATGGGTTGCTTCACCGCGGCAATAAATTTGAGTAAAATTAATTCGTCTGAAAAAACACACCCCGTCCCCGATAATCTCCTCCGCGTCATCGTATCTTAATACCTTCATCTCCGACTCCTTCGTCCGACCGAGTTTTTCCACCTCCGTTTAGTCTTCTCAGAGTTGTTAGGGCTTCGCTCTCTCCTCTGCTTTCCTCTCGCCAGTGCCTCAATATCTTCTCCCAGTTCTTTTAAAGCTGGACCGACGCCCTAAGCGTTGCCTCATATATTAAACATTTCCGACTGAGCTAGGTTTTCGCCTTTCCGGCGGCCATGACGGTCTACGAAAACTGGGAGCGTCTTGTGCGGGCGACCCTGCAGAGGGAGCAGCTTAGGACTGCTGGCCAGAGGCCCGGCCAATCCGCATCGGGGCTCGCTGGGGCCGTACCTCCGTCTCTTGGCAGGACTACCAACATCGATGCAATCCTACAAGCTGCAGATGAAATTGAGGATGAGGATCCCAATGTTGCGAGGATCCGTAAGTGACATCCTTGCACAGCTCATATACCGTTATACTAGTGATTCAATTCTTGATTATGTGAGCTTTAAAAACTCACAAGTTGTTTCTTCTAAGCAACCTTATATGGGTGAGATTCGCAACCCATTTCTGTTTTGTAAAACGCGATAATCCTATATTTGATTAAGTCAGAAGATGAAATTGTCAATGCCCGCAGCCACTACTACTAATACTGCTACTAATATTGCTACTAATATTGCTACCAGTATTGACTTCTCACATATAATTGCCAGAACACCTGCTTTTGCATCGGTTTTTTGAGTCTTGGTTGGGCTTATCTTTTGTAATATAAAGAAAACAAGTTAAAGATTTGGTGAGAGAACCCTTATTTGTAAATTTAACTATTTATATGATATCTGCATAATAACAAATTCGAAAGATTTTTAGTTGTGATCTTCCGCTATGCAGACCTGGATACAAACTATTTATAGAGGTTTGTAATTGTGATCTTCCGCCATGCATACCAAACTTCTTAAAAGAAAAATGATGCTGTGAAGGGAGGGCGTTTTGGGCTGTTTATGTGTGATATATGATAATTTCCTTATGTAAAACCTTAATATTGATGCAATTTCTGCATATGAAATGAATTATTAAGTTTTTTAGTAATCTTGCACTAATTATATCAATTATCAAACGTCTTAAATAAATACTGTTGCTTGGGAACAGAGGGTGTTTTGAGTCATTTATTTATGCTATGTTATACTTTCATTGTCTTGATCATCATTTTAATGTGAATCTGTTTGATTCAAACTGTAGTTTTTTAATTAGTTAATTATAGTGAATGTTTACTGAGTAAATGCTGTAGGGTGGCTAGCAAGAAGCATATTTATTATTAGCTATAATTTATGCGTTTTTGCTGGATGGATTCCATCAAGTGTAAGGTGTTAAATTCATTATAAAGAATGACTAGTAGTGGACTCTAATAACGACGACTTTCATTGAACCCTTGAAGTTGACATTGGAAGAATATTTTGTCATTCAATAAAGGGTGGAAAATTAATAGGACTTGATGATATCCCAATTGAAGTGTGTAAATATCTAGGAGATTTGGGAATTTCTTGGTTTAATAAATTCTTTAATATTATTTTAAAATTTAAAAAGATGCTGGAGGAGCAGAGGATAAGTTTTTTGGTCTCCGTTTTTAAGAATAAAAGGGATGCACTAGAGTGTGCAAATTATAGAAGAATTAAGTTAATGTGTCATACTTTAAAATTATGAGAGAATAATTGAACATAGGTTAAGACGCATTACAAAGATTTCTCATAATCAGTTTGGATTTATGACGGGCAAGTTTACTGTTGAAACCATACATTTATTGAGAGGTTTTATGGAGAAGTACAGAGAGAGAGTAAGGAGGATCTACATATGATTTTTATTGAATTGGAGAATGCTTACAATTAGGTTCCAAGAGAAGTTTTTTGGAGAGTTTTAAAAAAAGAAAGGTATTGATATGACTTATATTAAGTCATTAAATATATGTAAACTAGAGCTGATACATGCGTTTGAACAGGAAGAGGATTGACCAAGTATTTTCCTATTTCAGTTGGATTACATCAGGGATGAGGTTAAGCTCATATATTTTTGTTTTAGTTATGGATGCTTTTACTAGACATTTACAAGCGGACGTAACTTGATGTATGCTTTTTGCTATAGAAACCTTTCTTGTGGATAAGACTAGAGAAAGAGTTACTGAAAAAACTTGAATTATGGAGGTCTAGATTAGAGTCTAAAAGTCTTCGTTTGATTAGATCTAAAGTAGACTACTTCTAATGTAATTTTAGTGGCAGAGTTGTTACTATGGGTGATCAGATCATTAAAAGGTATGAATGTTTCGGGTATCTTGGGTCTATTGTTCAAAGTGATGGTGACATAGATGGGGATATTATTAGTTGAATTCAAGTTTGTTGATTTAAGTGGAAGAATGCATGGGCCTATTGTGTGATAGAAAAGTACCACTTAGAATTAAAAGAAAATTTTATAAGATGGGGTGAGACCTGCAATGCTTTATGACATTGAATATTGACCTTTAAAGGAGAAGCATAAAACTAAGTTAAGTGTTACTAAGATGAGAATGCTTAGGAGGTTGAGTGGCTTGACACTTAGAAATAAAATTTGAAACAAATGTTTCTATGAAAGGGTTGGTGTAGCTTCAGTGGCGGAGAAGATTGGAGAAAATCGTCTTAGATGTTTTGGTCACATTAAACGTCGGCCATCTGATGATCCAGTTATATGTTTTAGATCCGATTTTTGTTAAGATAGGTAGACGTAGACCTATAAGGACTCTAGTGTATTGTATAAAAATTGATTTTTAATTTATTTGAATTAAATGAAAATATGACACTTAATTGGATGCAATGGAGCAAAAGGATTCCTGTAGCCGGCCCCACTTAGTGGGATAAAGACTTGTTGTTGTATTTTTTCCTTGTATATTTGAAAAGCGAAATATATTTTTTTTTAGATTTTAGTTCATCTAGTTACTAGAAAGCACATATGTTCTCTCAATACAACAAATTCATTGTAAATGTATCTAACGAGGGTTCAAACTAATTGAGGTTCTGATTGGGAGAGAATGGGCATTTTGCTTGTTAATATTTAATAGTGTATATGGGATCAATATCTCATTTAGGAAGAAAAATAGCAAATAACTGTAGTTTCATTTTTGTATCCCTAAGCCTCTGTTAGGGATCAATTGTATTTTTTGTTTGCTATTTTTTTTTCCTGTTTTGTTATTGTTTTGATTTGAATTAAAACTTGTTTGCTGTGATAGTTGTTTTTTAAAAACACTCAAAAGATCTTTTGGTGTTATGAGTGTTTTAAAAACAAGATGATTTGATTTTAAAAATTTTAAAAATAAAATCATATAAAAATTATACTATCCAAATATGTTTTAAAAAATAAAATAAAAATGAAAAAAAAAATAGAAAACAAAATTGTTGCCAAATGGGCCCTAAGTAAATGCATTTGAGGGGTAAAGAAATCATCTCCATGAGTATTCTTTTGTATTGGCACCTAACTATCTTTGAATTTCACATCGAAGGTCAATGAGTGCTTCATGTTTACTATCATGTGCGTTTGAGCATGTATTTTTGTGTTTACGATTGATTTCACTAAACCACTTGCAAGTCTTCATTGCTATAATTGAATTTTTATTCAGTTTGTGAGCAAGCATATAGTATGGCGCAAAATTTGGATCCAAACAGTGAGGGCAGGGGTGTACTTCAGTTCAAGACTGGATTGATGTCAGTCATTAAGGTATCACATTCATCCAATCTGGTTAACTATATATATATATATATATAATATTTTGGGATATATATTTTTTTATTATCACTTCAAAGATTTATATCCATATTGCAGCAAAAGCTTGCAAAGAAAGATGGCTATGCATTTAATCGTCAACATGACATTGATTACTTGTGGAAATTTTACCTAAATTATAAAGGGAGATATCACATTGAAGATATCCATGAGCAGCAGCAAAAGCTGAGGGAATCCAGAGTCTTTAGTGGAGAGTATGCGCCTTTTTGTTCCGTTGGTTATCTTTATTTGAAACCACAACATTGATTATTGGTAAATTAACTTTGATTGTTTTTTCAACAAGAGGGAATACAATCTGACACGACATAGATATACATTTTACTGTTAAGGGCATAACTCATGGCTAACTAAACGGCATGTTGGCTTTCAAATTGTTTTACAAGGGTATTTACCTCTGATTAAAGCTTTTCAAGACAGCATGTGGATAAATAAAATTGTTGCAGATTGGTCAAAACTAACATTGAATGTGTGGATCTAAAAATTTTTCTGGCTTGTTAACAGTTTGTAATAGTAATACTGTCCTCCTATGATCTCTTGAGCTTCAACTTTTTGGTAATTAGAAAAAATCATGTCACAAGTATATTTTTTTGTCATGTAATCTGCAATTTGTTTTCTTTGATGCCTCTGCCTACATTTTTGTTATGATTGTAGCGTAGGCTCCCCTGGCAGTTCACACAAAATTTTTACTTCTTGTATGGCTGAATGTGCTTGTTCAAAAAACCCAAGTTTCCTGAAGTCACTCTCATCTTCTCTTGGTCATAATGTTTCATTTCGATGTATGAGGTAACGGCCTAGGATTATTTTTCAATTTAGGATTGACAACAATACTTAGTTGTTCCGAATGAACTTCATTTCATCTTTTTGGGGTATTCAAATGCCTTTACTTATGTTTGATGTTGATAATGTGTAATAAAATGGACTAATATCTCTTGCAGACTAGATCTTCAAGAAGCCCTTGAAAACTTATTACTAAGGAAATTGAGGAAGAACAGATTACATGAACTTTTATAGCAGAGTGAACACCAACACAAAGTCTGCCGCCCATTGACATCTTGTGGCTAGATTAAGAGTTCTGCACTGGGAAATGCTTGATAGATTCCACCTAGTCTGGTTGTCACTCAAGAATTTTCTTGAATTTGCCCTCCAATCACCATTGCTTGGTTTCAGCCACGGGACAATGCCAGGAAAAATTCTGTTATTTTTTTGTACTTTGCCTTCGCAATTTGCAAAACCACTTGTTCCTGCCATAGGTTTCAAGTCTTGGATTAGCTGCCACCTTCTATCACTGATGGTGGATGCCCACTTTGCCAAGCTTGCCGGAATTTCCAGTAACCTGCAGTCCTAGTTAGGAAGTAGTTTTGTATGACAGCTTGTTCAGTTAACTAAGACTATATTGCCTAAAAAAGAAGACAATAGAGAACCAGATGAGTGGAGTTAACTAAGACCATTTTGCCTAAACAAGAAGACAGTAGAGAACCTGATGAGAGGCATTTTCTTAGTTCTAGTATTTTCCGACTCGCAGAAGAACGACAGCCTGATGCCTGCCTAATGGAAGTCTCACTTTGGTTTTCCTGTTTTTTCTTTTCTTTACTCCCATCTCCAGCACCTTCAGCCACCACTAGGTGCCCTGTTTTCCCATCATTGTTAACCCAAGGCTCTCCTCCACCACCACCAGTTTTCACCAGAGCAAAATAAAAAGTTGAAACAAGAGAACACGCATTGCTGCAGGAAATAACCTTCACCAATGAAAAATAGCAACCACCCCTTCTTATTTCTTGTGTTAAGGTCACTGCTCAGAGGTTTTGGACAAGCCACTGCCACTGTTGCTTCCAGAGTTTCGGTGATTGATTGTGGTGGATTTCCAGACTTTGCTTCGATCATCTTTGCCTTCTGTTTTCAAATCTGGGAAAATATTTCCCAAAGGTAGGAAAACTTGTATCAAAGCTCAACAAAAATTGGGAGAACAGTAAGAAGTGGTGGTTTTGAGTAGAATCTAAGCGGCCTCAAAATCACTAATGCAACTACAAGAGAAAATGGCATAAATAATCTCATTAACAACCTCTAGTAATTATGTTATTTTAAACCATATTAATTGTTTTTTATGCAAATAATTTATTTGTTAACCTTCCTCTATCTTTTTTCCCCAACTTCACTCCTGCCCTAAATTCCTCACACTGTATGATATTGAACAAGAAGGTATTGATGGAAATCTGATTTTTTTGTTGTTGTAGAAATTTAATCTTGAACACAACATGATTTTTGATGCACTTTGCAAGTAATGTCATTTTTGTATAAAGAGTTGGTCATTAGTGCGCAACTANAAATTGTGGTATTATTACATGAATTAATTTTTCAGATATTTTTTCTCATGAAAATAAATAATTATAGCTATTATGAGGTATATAAAGCTGAATTTATATATTATTGATTTTATGGAAAGAATTCAGAAGGAAAAGAAAAAAAAAGGATCTCGGCACTTCTTGTCTACAAATTCAGGATGGTTTGTTTTAATAAAGCAAAACTTGATATGAAAATTTAGACCTAATTAACTTCGAGATTTACCTTCTAAAAATTTAAGGAACAATTTCTCAGATAAAATCGCAAAATGATTTTATAATAATAATACAAATTTTGATTAAACTTGTATAGATATAAAGTCTAATTGGGGAGTTATATATTTTTTAAAATAACATGAGAATACTGCTAAGATAATACTGCAGTAACACTTTAAACTATTACCCCTGCTTAAATGCAAGCATAACATAAACAGGTACAACGACAACAACTTCGAATAAAATGAAAACCACTAAAGTAAACTCCGATAAACCCATATAAACAAATTGTTAAACACAAGCAATGATATGCCAGAACTATACCTCAGATAAAAACTAAAGTAATACTATTAAATCAATAAATTAAACCTCCGATAAACCCAGACAAATGCCAGAAGCATCCATAAATTCAAAAAATAAAACTCGCTCAAGCCTGGAACCCAAACCGCAACAATGTCTTTAAGATAAAAAAAATATTCTCCACGAAGCTAAAATCACTTGGATCTGG
The DNA here is from genome assembly GCA_002079205.1 of Phalaenopsis hybrid cultivar. Classification (NCBI taxonomy): domain Eukaryota; kingdom Viridiplantae; phylum Streptophyta; class Magnoliopsida; order Asparagales; family Orchidaceae; genus Phalaenopsis; species Phalaenopsis hybrid cultivar. The sequence goes on along the minus strand of JXCR01140008.1, from coordinate 73,268 downwards.
ATGTTCTTCTCGTTGTCTTCGTCGAAAATATTCTGAACGAAGCTAAACTCGCACGGATCTGGAAGTGGTTGTCGTTCTCTTCGTCTGCAGAGCAATCCATTTCGGCAGCTCCAAACCCTAAAGTGTGAAAGTAAAGTGGGGGAAAACCGGGAAAGGGCCTTATGCTTTAAATTTTCCCTAAAAAAGGAGTGTCGAGCCGGGTCGGGCGTCAAAAAATAGAGTTTTTAACATAAATAATAGCAGTGGGTCCGGATTCCACGTGGCAGCTTCTTATTGGCTACCATTTGCAAGCCTTCATGCGGTACACGTACCGAATAGAAATTTGTAATAAAGTGTATAGATTACTATGATTTTTGATGTTCAAAATGTAGTAGCATGTGTTGGGCTTTTGCATGGACTTAATTTTACCTTCTGAATGTTAAAATATGGCTCTATAGATAAACAGTATCACTTTTTTGTTTGCTTTTAAGTCCTGTTACCTGTGCGCTTATTATATTTCTTTTGTTGAAGTGGATTACAGCAATGTTATTGAATATAGTTTTATTGTATATAATTTAATTTAGTTTTTTGATGCAGAATGGAAGCAAGAGTTCTGGAATTGAGAAGGGTTCATAGCACACTGAGGGCATTGATTGATGTCTTAGAGTTGCTTGTGGGAGCCTCAGCTACTGATGGAACTAGTAGACTTATTATGGAGGAGGTAATTTTTTGTGCTCTTTTTTGGAGCTCATGTTTGGATTCAGCCTTCTTGTCAAATTGCTTCTACCTGTTTACTTATATGTACATGCGCCCTACCTAAATCTAACCGTGTTTTAATGCCGTCCGTTTTTTATACAGGTGTATAGCTGTGCATGCATACCTGTATAAGTTTTGCACGTTTTTGCGTGCATGTGTGCCTATATTTTGGTCATATAATTAACATGAATGCATCTTTATACCGAGTAGTATAATTCATTACATTTGATTGATTGCTTAAATGCTCTGTTACAGGTAAGNGTTATGTGTAGTTTGGAGATTGGAATCTCTGATTTTTACCATAAGGAGTGCTGCATCTTCTTCTTTTTGGAACTGATTGTTTGTAGTCTGTTCAAGGACAATTGGTGGAACTCCCTTGTCATCATTACTTTGCCGTTTTGTCATCGCTTCACTGTTTTTAGCCAGGGAAGTCTCCGAATGACTCTATCCCCATCCAAACACTGTCGAACTTGCGCATTATCATTCCCTTGCTATTCCACGACTAGTTCCCCACTAAATCCACTTTCTAAACACCTTCTAGGAACCCTAGAACGGTGTAAAGTAGTTTATGGAAAATTCCCCATTTTAGAAAATTTCAGTTGCCATTATCACTACCATTATCGTCAAAGATTTTGATAATCTTTTAAATTTGAGAAGATTTCAAATTTAAATTTCATTGTAAAAATAAATAATGAAATAATATTTCTTGTATGGAAAGAATGTGTTATTGACATCTTTAATTATATTACAAGCAATCAAAGCAGATTCTGGTCATTAAGAACTTAATTATTTGAATTCACTCATTCTTAGCTGGGGCGTTGGAATTTTAAGAAAGGAAATACTTTGAACATTTGCTTCAACCTCTATTATGGAAGTTTTGGATGCTTTACAATCAATGATATTTTCAATTAAGCAAGATGACAATCAATTATGCTTTCAAATCTCGAAGATTTTTATATTTTTTGTTCTCTTCATGAAATTATGCAATAAAGTCTGCTTTAATACTCAGAAATAAGGGGTGAGTTGTATTAGAAATTCTTGTTGGGTTAAATGTAAGCTCTTACTTGTGCGTAATGAGAGGTGAAGCTTGGTTCTTTTCTATTATTGGGTTTTTTTTTTTGGCGAGTTCCCTATTGTTATTTGTATTTTCTTTTATGTTATTACTCTTTTTTGAGTAATTATATCAATTGTACTTATATGAGCAGCTGGAGACTGTAATGTTGACCATCATGAAGTTCATTTTTTTGCCCTATGTATCAGTCACTAACAAAACTGAACAGTTGGCTTTAGTTAAGTTTACTTGAGTTTGGCTAACTGGAACATTGTTTTCTATTTCTTACAAAAACTGCTGGTTCTTAATAATTTAATATCATTTTACTAATTTCTTACAAATTTATATGGATAACATCTGGTTGATAGTTTACTCTCTTGGTGGCTCATAAAGTGAATTCTATTAACTTCAAGTTTGTCAATAGTATTTTAAATTTTTCTGTAAGAAACACCATAAGTGAAACCTTACTCTTGTTAGTATTTGATTATGTGTCGATGGGAGATGGCCTGTAATAAAGTGTATGGTTTACTATGATTTTTGATGTTCAAAATGTAGTACCATGTGTTGGGCTTTTGCATGGACTTAGTTTTACCTTCTGAATGCTAAAATAAGGCTCTATAGATAAACACTATCACTTTTTTGTTTGCTTTTAAGTCCTGTTACCTGCGCGCTTATTATATTTCTTTTGTTGAAGTGGATTACAGCAATGTTATTGAATATAGTTTAATTTAGTTTTTTTGATGCAGAATGGAAGCAAGAGTTTTGGAATTGAGAAGGGTTCATAGCACACTGAGGGCATTGATTGATGTCTTAGAGTTGCTTGTGGGAGCCTCAGCTACTGATGGAACTAGTAGACTTATTATGGAGGAGGTAATTTTTTGTGCTCTTTTTTGGAGCTCATGTTTGGATTCAGCCTTCTTGTCAAATTGCTTCTACCTGTTTACTTATATGTACATGCGCCCTACCTAAATCTAACCGTGTTTTAATGCCGTCCGTTTTTTATACAGGTGTATAGCTGTGCATGCATACCTGTATAAGTTTTGCACGTTTTTGCGTGCATGTGTGCCTATATTTTGGTCATATAATTAACATGAATGCATCTTTATACCGAGTAGTATAATTCATTACATTTGATTGATTGCTTAAATGCTCTGTTACAGGTAAGAAGGATAAAGAAATCTGATGCCACACTTGGAGGAGACCTTACACCGTACAACATTGTCCCTCTTGATTCTCCCTCTGTGACCAATGCCATTGGTTTTTTCTCAGAAGTATAGCTCATTCTTGTGCTTATTTACTGCATTTTGATTCAAATTCAAGGAAAGATACCGTTATTGTGATAGCTTGTTTTCTATTTACTATTGCAGGGTTTTGTTTATTCTCATCTATATCTGCTGTCTGAATTTAGACGATTAATCTAGCACATGAACTAAAAACAACATTATGCTGTGAAAATATTGCTAATATGTCAGAAATCTTCAGTTAGAGAGTGGTTGTAACCATGATACCGTTCTAGAGCTTCTAGAAGCTATTTAGAAAATGGATTTCACAGGAAAATAGTTGTGGAATAGCAAGGAGGTGAAAATATGAGGTATCAATGGTTTGGCAGGAGTATGAGACGAAATATGCTGTAAGATAGCAGATTTGATGCAGTCGGCGGCTGTTCGGATTGAAATCAATGTTTGATCTACCATATGGAGAGGAAGATCCACCAGCTATTCTTGAGCAAGATACAAATAAATCACTTGTAAATGGAAGATGATACAACGCTTCTGAGAGCATAAAATAAAGAATAAAGTCTCAAAACACAAATACCATTGTTCATCTTTCAAAACTGCAAGCATACAACATATATAAAAGCTCCTTAATAGAACACAACCTAATTAAAAATAATTAATAGAAAAAAATTAGAAGGAAAGATTCATTCGAAGAAAACTTGCTATAAATAAATAAATAAATAAATAAAAGAGAAAGTCTCAACACATTACTTCTACGATCTTTGGAGTTGCGAGTTGCGGAATTGAGATATCACAACATTTTTTTGTGATTGGAATTGCAGGATGCAAAATTCTGTGGTTATGCCGGATGCTCCCGTGTCATTCTCCCATGCTAGGAAAGGGTTCAAAGGGCTTGAATCACACTTTGATATTCTTTTTAACTACATCTGTTGAGATTTTCAAAATAGCGTCTCTTCACTTCTATCTAACTATCCATCCGAGATGAAATTGCCGAATTGAATTGAAATTTACTATTCAATTCATTCCAAAAATCACTCTAGCATATTTTCATTTCTTTATGAAGTGATGACATGTTAAACCTCCCTAAATATTGACAACTTTGGACGTAGATTGAAATCCATTTAGATGGGACTATCATGTGTTTGGTATCAACTCCTCGGACTTATTGTTGTTTAGGATAATCGATGCTAATTCTAGTGGCGTTTCTTTCACAGGCTTAATCTAAAGTACTTATCGAATCACTTGCATTTATTTTTGATAGGCTGGATGTTGGCCCTCCTCTTTGAGGTCTTTATTCTTTTTTGTCACTGTCCATTTGTTCAATTGCTTCATACTCAGTGAAAGATACCATTCTTCTGTTTGGCAAATATAATGTTGCTTAAAATCGTGGTTCTTGAAGCACTTCCTGTTTGGGACAGATTGGGAGTGTTGGTTGTCTTCACCTTTTCCACTATGAACTAGTTTTTCCTCAGAAAGGGTCGGCATGGACCTTCCATTGGGTGTACTTTTATTGTCTGATCCTTGTTGAACTCTTTCTGTAAGGTGTGGTGGTGTCCCAATGATGTTATTTTTTTATTTTTAAAGCTAGGGTCTATACATCAAGTAGAGACCAATATGACTGTATTTGCGTCACATTTCTAATAGACAACCTTAGTCTTTTATGATATCTCACTATTGTGTGCTCTGCTGGTTCCATTAATTCACATTTCAACATGAGATGGTTAAATTCAACTGTGTTCTCCACAGAAGAATCTCTCTAATGTACGTGGTGGAGTTTTATGATCATATCCTATTTTAGATGTGGGAAAAGGTATTTACACTACTTCTCCCTTTTCATCTTAAACTTGTCGGTGATCTTACTTTTTCCCTTTCCATTGTCGAATATGCTTCATGTTCTCCCGTCACAAAGATGCATTTTTTTTAGTTTGGTAGCAATCAATTTAAACCTCTTGTCCTGGAGAATGTATTTGTAGTAAAATATTCATTCAATTGTTTGGAGCCACTAAATAAACTCTTTCTGATCCATGCCACCATCAAAATATGGTAAATTCACATTTACTCCTTGATTCTAGCTTCTCTATCCGTGCCAAATCGTCGGGCTATTCTTTCTTCATTGCTGGAAACTTCTCGATAAAAGAGATTTAACTTTTTCCCTCGATTTGATGATCACCGTTTTTTCTATGGGTGGCCTTTCTGGATTGTCTCCTCTCAAAGACACAAGCCTCTGTTGCAGTTGGAGTATTTTTCATTGCATATCCTTTGTGGTAAGTTCGTTGACATCTTGCTTAGGTTTTCTTCTTGCCGGCATGACGTTTCTTTCTCCAATGTTGACCAAAATTGAAATTATGGATTAGGCTTAGGGTAGGGCTAGGTTATTGATGTTGCAGTGTTTTTTATTTTTTTGGTGGAGTTATTAGGTTAGGTTATGTGAAAATTTAGTTTGGGGGAAAAGGAAGATAAATTCTTATAAAATATAGGATTTATCGTGCATATGATACCATTTTAAGGCTCTTTGAAGATATTTAGGAAACTGTTCTAGCGGGAAAATGGTTGTAAAATAGCGAGGAAGTGTAAAATATGGGGTATCGATAGTTTTGGATAGGATGCATGAGGTGAAATCTTTTGTTGGACAACAGATTCGATGCAGTTGACGGCTGTGCGGATTGAAATCAGTGATCGAACTGTGAAATGATGAGGTATGGGGGTGTGTATGATCTACCACCTCTTCTTGTGCAAGATATAAAGACACCACTTTCAAAAGGAAGATGATACAACACTCCGAAGAACATAAAACAAAGAATAAAGTCTCCGAACACAAATAACCTTGTTCATCGTCCAAAATACCGAAAATTCAACATATATAAAAGCTTCATAATGAAAAATAACCTAATTAAAAATAAAGAAATAGAAAAAAAAAGGAAAGAAACTAAAGATGAAAAATTGCTAAAAAAATAAATAAGAAATGGAAGCCTCGCCGCGTCACTTTCGCGATTGCGGGAGTCATGAGTCATGGAATCACAATTCGCAAAAATTTCATGATCGGAATTACGGGATGCCAAGTCCTGTGGTTATGAGGGACGCTCCAGCATCAGTGCCTAGCCCCTTTCCGGTTAAATTTGGCGGTAACTTTGACTGCAGAAAAGACTTTTTGATATATATGCTGCTGGTGAATATGATAGAGGAGGTGGGTGCAATGCTATAATTATTTATGTTACAGCACAATGTTAATTAGAAGATTAGTCCATTGTTAAATGCTTGTTATAATGGTCTGATACTTCACAATGATCCTCCTTGAAAATTACATTTTGCTTTACAATATTAACTAGTTTAGTCCATTGTCAAATGCTTGTTAGCATGGTCTGATACTTCATGATGAACCTCCTTGAGAGTTAAATTTTGCATTAGCATATCAAAAACTTACAAGAACGTTGAAAACTATGACCTTAGGCATTTACAAAATTTTATCTATCCTCTAAACTAAAATGAAAAAGGACGTGGTCCTCATTTACATGTTTTAAGATAATCTCCTCTTGAAGGGCAAGTTGACCAAAACAATGTGCTGCTCTATTTCATTCTCTAGTTGTGTGTTTGAAGATAACTTGAACTGTAGAAGAAAAGCAAGGTAGAAATTGGCCTGTATGCTGGCTTACCACACTCTACTTTGCATGGATTCTCTGAAGAAGTTGATCACTCACCCTCAATAATAATGCCTAACGCTCTCAAACATCCAATGGTTAATGATAAGATGGAGAGAATAACCGCTTGAGCCTCAACTTGTTCATTATCTCAATTTAGGAATCGTCTCCCCAAAGCCACAACAAGGTCCAGTCTCGTCTCTGATGATGCCCCCAATGTTTTCTTGGTAGGAAGGTAGAAGAGCTCCGCACACGTTTGAAGCAATGATAGTTGAGGTTCCATGAGGGTTCCCATGCTTCTTGGCATTCCAGGGATACCATCATTGATACATGCCGTGACCATAAGGCCAGTGCTAACTTGGTAGAGTTGGCCCTAGCCAAACCATAGGTAGCTTCCTTAAGGCTGCTAAACTGTGGAATGTTGAAGCCCCATCCAATAAGGTTATACCTGTAACTGCAATAATCAATAGACAGTTAGAAGAAACATGCAAACCATCCTCCACTTCAAGGCACCCCCACGAGCAAGTAGTGGCATCACTGAGTCCTCTACAGTGAAGCCCAGGAATGGCATCCTTTAGAAGTCTCCATAAAAAAATGTGTTCACTGAGGTGCAGCCTAATCTCTTGAGCCAATTGTGGTTTTGAGGTTGATCCGAGAACCTAGCGTTGTAGGCCAAAAGGTGATGGAGTGCCCGGAAAGCATGTGAATTAGTTCTGGCTGGTCCTTAGGAAGTGCAGGAGTGATAGGTTTGTCGGTTATGTGCTCTGCTAGCTGCACCCCAAAGCAATCCACAAGCCTCTCTAATTTCCATCTGCTGGAGTTGATGAGGTCAAAAACCTGTTTCCCCTCAACTTCATCAATTTTTAGGAAGGTGGGTCACTTAACTAGAGGTTCACCATTAGGTGATGGTCCTCCGGAGGATGAACTTAACACATCATACATTTCATATTATACTTCATTTATATGTTGTCAAGTAAGCGATTCATGTAATTTCAAGTGACTCACCTTTATTTTGGTTCGGGTTTCCCTTCATCATATTTTCTGTGTTATTCCCTTTATGTTTTAAACTCAACAACAGAAGGGTTATGATTAAGATTAAATAATTTATTGTTTTAGTCATCTGCATTTCCTGCTTAGCAGTTAGTCTGTCCAATGTTGATTTTGGTTGTAATTATTTGACATATAATTTTTTTAAAATATATGCAATAGTTTTCTTGTTTTAGATTATGCTAATCAGGTGATCTGTATACTTTTAGCAGTGTTGCATGCTATGAGTTTGCCTAACTTATCACATGTAATGCTTATTTGATTCCCGTTAATGTTTTTTTTGTTTGTTTGTTTGTTGGTGATCTGTATTTCTGGCATATACAACGGAGTCCTCTTTTGTGGAATGGTATAATTTGCCAGTTCAGTTTCTCATTTGTGTGAACTCCAAGAATTTGTTCCAAGGTTTTACAAGTTGCAAGCAATAAAAAGTACTACAAAATAGCTTTTCAGCACTTTCAGAAATTAATGCAGTCCATTTATCAACTTATGACATGGTCCAAATTAAAAAAAAGGGTGAAAGAGCCAGCAAGATGAAGTATCACATTAGTAAGCCAAATTACAATAGATAAATAAAGCATGCACTTCATCCTCAATAATCGTTAATACTAGCACAACCAACAAGATGAAGTACTAAGCAATAGAATGATTACACTTTAGACCAAATAAATTAAAAGTTAAGTGATCCAGGAGGCAGTCTCGAGCAAGAGTATATAGCAGCAATTGTTATTTGTTCCCGCTTAATGAAACTTTTAAGAGAGTAAGCCACAAACAAAAAGAAAAAAAATCATTCAAGTGACTACATAGTCACATTACAATTTAATATGTCAAAATTTATAAAATTGCAGTCCCGATTCAAAATAAGGAGCGAAATAAAGAAAATTATCATCCTGATTTACTAAATTTGACGTCCATTTTCCAAATGAATTAATTTCTCAAATTTGAGATTTACCACTCAAGCTTTCAGGAACACGTACTGCTAAGTTCTATGTTGCAAGGATGTTAAACTGAAATTGCAAAAGAGAGTTAGGCATTTGTATTAATCTATGTCAATGTAACAATCAATAAGGAAAAAAAGAAAAAAAAATATTACCAATGGTTCCTTCAATGTTTTATATGCAGATCGAATCCAATTACCATAGCACACTATTGCATATAGTATTTTTGGTGATATTGAACTTCTGTAATCACTTAGCACGCACCCTTTTGCCTTAATTGCTGATTCAGAAGCAACAATTGTGATTAGAATTGTAAATATATCTTTGACCTTCTTAGAAAGAGTTTTTTATTTCTTGATGGACATTTCCCATCACTCCAAAACATCAAACTCTGAATCGACGCATTTAACACATGCTTCTTCTAAGTATTACTCAATGTCAAACGTCTGTGGGAGTGAAAGCCCGGTCGAATCTATAAATAATATAAGCCAGCAAAATCATCAAGTGAACTGGTGCTGATTTGTGTTGTGATTGCTGCCTCTATTTGGGAGTTAGATGTGGATGCTTGACTGACACCTTTTCTAATATGTTTATCAACAACATAATGGAAGTACATTTCAAAAAATTTTTGCTTCATAATATCATTCTTTTTAATCACAATAAATTCATCATAAATTTGTGAATAATAATAGTTGATGGCAAATAACTTTATTCGAGAATCTAAATTGTAAGCAATTGAGAATAGCATTTAACAATCTTTCCAATGTTTATCAAACTTTTACTTCATGGTTCTTGACATCTTAGAAATAAAGAGTATGAGATAAACGTTTCCGATTCAAAGTTTTCTTAATGAGTATTAAACTGGGAAGAAACCTATTTGCTGTGGGATAACTGGAGCCTGAGAAAATTTCAGTTATACGATGAAAATTATGAAGCAATTCTCTAACCATTCATCCTTTGATGGAAAAGAAACATAATTAAGATCCCACAAAGCATATTTGGGAAAGACAACTTTATAATAAAATGCAAATTCTAACATTTTGTATGTGGAGTTCCAACTTGTCGGCACATCAACACATAATGATTTTGATGTAGACAAACCAATCTGTCTTGAGATTTCGCCAAATTTATGCAAAGTGCTAGGGGATCTCTTTATAAACAATATTGACTCTAATCTTTTCTATTACCTTTCCAATTTCCTTCAAACCATCTTGCACCATTAAATTTTAAATATAAGCAGCTCAACGAACATGAAAGAAATCTTCTATAATGAGAAAACCAAACATTCTAGTAAACAATTATTTCAAGTTTCTAGCAGCCGCATTATTTAATGATTCATTATCTAAAGTAATAGTACTTACTTTGTTTTAAACACCCAATTGTAGCAAACTTTCAGAAACTGCTTCAGAAATCACATATCTACTATGTGGAGGATCTAAATCAGTAAAACTAATTATGTTGGAATGTAATTTCCCATCAGAACTAATGTAATGCACAGTAAGACATATATAACCAATAGTTTGACTTGATGTCCAACAATCACCGGTAAGTGAGACTCTTTCAACACATTCCTAGTTTCTTTCCAATTTTTTTTTCTCAACTTCATAAACTTTCATGCACTCTTCCTTGATTGAAAACCTTGAAATTTTTTGATAATTTGGATTCATTGATTTCATTAGAATGTTAAACCATAGATGTTCGACTTTCATGAAGAGATATTCATGTACAATGATTATCTTAGCCACAATGTTTTTAATCCTGCTATGATCATTTGCAGTTGCGACAAATAAAGTAGAAATAGACTCAGTTTCATCAATATTTTCAGCTATTGGGTTTTGCTTTTTATCTTTATCCCCTATTCTATTGTAATGATTGCTTCTGAAATGTCTGCTCATTTGAGAAGTGATACCAATTTTCTACATCACATATGACTTCACATAGTAATTACATTTCTATTTTTGAATTACCTTTCCATTTTTCCTGACTGATACTTCATTAAAATGCTGTCAAACCTTTGGTCTATCTCTATCCTTTTTTCTCTTCTGTTGAAGCAATTTCCCCCCACGCTGTTATTTTGAGCTGCTGTTCCATCAACAATAGGCTTACTTGATGAACTATTAGATTTGCTTTGACTTTGTATTGCCAGTGCCTCTATAAAAATTTTTCAACATTAAATTAATAAAAATACTGAAGAAGGGGTATTCATTAAACTAACCTGGTGGCATTTGCTGATTTGTACCGAACAAAAAGAGTAAAAAATAGCAAATGCCATCCAAAGGTTAAGAAGAAATCTTAAACTTACAAATAAGGGATATACAATTAGAGAACAAATGAACCATCATCATATTCTTAAAAGGGTGGTTGAAGGAAACATATAAGCATTTTGATATAATAAAGCAATTCCTTCTGATGATGTAAATCATCGCAGTAGAATGGAAGGACTCCATTAAAGCATAAAGGTATTGTTCTAGTAGTTCTCTTGTAAGCCAATTTTCAAATGCCAAATTGACATATAATCAACTATATTCAAGTTTAAATTAATTCCTGCCACAATTTATTTTTTCAATGGCTGAAATAACCAAGTATAAGTCTTGACAAACAAATCTCATAATACATATGATTAGGACAGATGCAAACAAAAAACAATAACATCTAATTCCAAACCCAGAAGTCTGCAACTATACGCAAATACCTTAGCCAGAAAAATCCACCCTTGCATCAATAGGAAGAGTCAATGAGATTCCAAACACCGCTACCCTTCAATACCTTCATAGGATTCCAAGCAGTACCCTTCTTTACAACAAATAGAATGCACAAAAATGGCAGAATAAAGTGGAAAATACAACTTCAACAAGCCCTAATTGCACGAATTGCAATTAGCAATTCAATATAATGCCTAAAAGAAAAAAATCAGTAACGCCATCCAAAGCATAAGTCCAAAAGGATAAAGCCAAAAACCACACCAAAGCTGTAACTCGAATTTCCACTATCATAAGAGGTGTCTTAACTTGAGGTTTAAACTAGTTAAGTTAAACTCGCCATCAGCTTGAACTTTAACAATTGATGTGCAGTGCACTTTCATAATGAAGTTATTTTATCATAGCATGCTATATATTTTGCATGCTAATCACAAAATGCACTCAAATGCCAATTCCTTCAATCCAATTTACTTCAGAAAGCTGAGTCATGGAGAATGGGTTAAAAATATACATGTAAAAACATCAATTGTTATGATACCAAATTGATAGTTAGAACAACCTTTTTAAAGTTTTCTTTACTCTTTAAATAGAGAAAACATAAATTGTTTTCTGAATATGGTATGCTGTGTCACCAATAAAATTTGCAAAAATCAATACCCACAATGTCGTGGCAGCGAAATGCTAATATCAGCTTTAGCCCAAATGACATAACAGAATAATTCAACAATGCAAAGCACAACAACAAAGAGAGAGCAACCAAATTTATGCCACAAGGAAAGTAGCAGCAAGAGGGGTTGCTATCAGTTTTTCACAAACACAACCTATTTGATATTTTCACGATTGATTGTAGATTTCCTTGAGGTGAATAACTGGATTGACTATTCACTTGATGATCTAATCCCCAAATATTCAAAGCTTTTGTTAAGGCCCCACATTTTTTGTTCGATAAATGTAAATTTCCCTAAAATATATTGTTTTGTTAGGTAAATGTCTCATGCTGCCTCATGTAATCATTAGTCATGTAAGAAATATGTTGTTCTTTTCATGTAAATGTCTCATGCTGCCTCATATTTGAAATTGAAATCATTTTGCTTCGGTAAACGAAGACAATAAATGGTGAATGTCCAACTTATTTTACTTAAGAAATTTAACCTTCTAAAAATAAAACAAAATGTAAGATTGAGAAAGATCGGGCATTGATCTGAGAAAACCACAAACATAATTGGCTATCTTAGCCCTTTAAATTGAAAATGTAAGATTGAGTCTAAGAATTTACTGAATAGAGAAAAGATAGATGTTGAGTTCTGAGAGATAGATCAGGTAATGAGAAAACCACACCGCTGATTCACCGAATGACCAAATGCTTATAGCCCGTAGCTCGTCGAAACGTAGGAGTGGTGACCAAAATTGGAAGGTGGGGTCGTAGATATATAGATCAGGTAATGGGCAAGCAAAAAACCGAGAAAACCACACCACCAAACAATTCTAGCCAATCAGAACGTTGGAGTAGTGGTTTGAGGGAGACTGCAGAGTGGCGCAGAGTCTGGGAACATTATTGTAGAGACAACGAAACGTGCAAATGGGTAGGGAGAATGCGGACTCGGGAGAGAGCTTGGGGGATGAGAGAGGCTGTGGAACAGTTGGAGTGAGGAATTAGGGTTTAGTGAATTCGTTTAGGGGGTGGGGGGACTACTTAAGTCGCGAGCAATTTGTCTGAAAGGTCTAGATCGACACTCAGGGAGGCTTGGGAGAGCAGACGACCGATATTTATTTCGATCCGATCCGTTGAAAGATCAAAATCGGATTGAAAAAAATTTATCCAAAGTGTTGGCTCACGGCTCGACTCGTTTACTTCGATCTGATCTCGATCCAAGCCAAAATTCAAATAAATTTTCGAGTGATTATCAATCTTTGGGCTGAAGTCACAACCATATGCTCAAATCCTCTCTTGCTCTCTCTGTCTATCTCTCTTTCTCACGCAAACTGGTCCCATTTCCCTCTTTCTCTTTGCTGTTCACTCTCATTTTCTCTCTCTAAAGGAGTGAAAAAATGAAAGAAGAAAGGAAAAAAAATGAAGATTAGTATAAGAAAAAGAAAATAAAAATACAAAAAAAATCGTGTTACCTCCTTTACCCTAACATTTAATTACTCGTGCACATTTTTCTTACTCCTGATTTTGTGGGGAAATTTTATTTTGCATGTGTATTTTTGGTCCTGATGAACACACATTTTTTTGGTATACTGGGGGTATATTCATTTAACTTTTTCATGGTGTGGTGGGAGTAAAATTCCATGTTATCAAATTAAGTATCCTTATGTGCCTTTTTCAATTCAACCAAGAAAAATTTTTGAACTTTAATGCAAGTACACGAAGACTCACATGTAGATAGACGTGATGAGAGTATAATATCCTGTGTGGCGTTACACACATTTCTTGGGCATGTTGGGTAGGCATAAATTTCTTGTAGATGCCTTTTGTATGGGAGACTTCAAGTTGCTGCTAAATCTGTAGTGTTAGAATTTTGTCTGCATGTACTCTAGTAAAGTTGAGGTAAATATTATGCCACTTACATTCAATCATTGAAGACAATTTTGTCTGCATCTGCTCTAACAAACATTCTAAACATTTGAACTTCGTCTGATAATGCCGTGCAAACTGACACAAAGTGACTTAAATTGTTCTTCACAAACAAGCATGCACTTATTTAAAACTTAAACGTGACACATAAGTGTGTTCTCTAGCGGGCAACTAACTCAATCATCTACACCATGGCTATTTGGAGTTGATAAGGCTTTTGCTAAAGGATGATGCTTAAAGGTTTTTTAAGCCTACTACTTCTAATTCATTAGATTTGAGAAATAAGTTTTTTAGCGAATCTCATATAAGTTATTTTATCAACTACTTACGTACGATATTTAAGGCCTTTGCAAATAAAATTCACTTCAAAATGAAGTTTCTTTGTACTCTTACACTTGTGGAATATGACTGTGAATTTAACCGATAGATCAGATCTTCTATGTATAATCATAGAGTTAACAATGCCTAGAACTCAATGAATTCTCAAATAAATTCATACTTTATAAAAATTATGAATATGATCATCTGCGGACAAACAGATGGAGTTGATAAGGCACCAAAAAAAAAGAAATTGTTAAAATACGTCAGTGATTGGGCATGATCATTGTACATCATAATTAGAGGGAGTTCACCTTTAAATTCAAAACTTTCATGTTATATTCTTCTCTTAAAAAAAAAAAAAGAAAAAGGAAAAAAAAAGAAGCAAAAAATCAAAAATGTACTTGCATAAACAGGTAGCTTCGCGTTTTTGACAAATTCTTAAGCCCCATCTTTTAAAGTCCTATCCTTCGTGTCCTTAGAACCAGAGTTGGCTTGATTTTTTCCTTTTGATGAACCATTGCAACACCAATGAAACCAGGGTTCTATTGTCAAGTAAATTTGTATTTCAACTATAAACTATGAAATTTACAAAATTATTGATTGGTAATTAGTTTCATAGAGCTTTCAAGGCCTTTAAATACGAAAATTCACATAAAATAATTGTAGAAATTTGACCTCACATCTATAGCCAGTCATAAATTCTAATATCTGGAGTTTGTAAGTTGTATCACGTAATGAACTTCCAAGAAAATTTAAATCGTATATAAATTATGGACCTAATTCTTTTTTTCTAATAAATAGAGAACACGTTTAAAATAATAAAGTAACAATATTTAAATATCGCTGTGATGGTTGCACTAACAGAAAAAAATACAATTAGAGGAGATACTATCATCAAAATGCCGGAGTCCTCATATAAATTATTTCAAATTTAAATCCTAATTAAATATGAAAATTCAAGTAAATTATTTAACTAAAAATTTTTGTGTTGAATATATTTCCCAAATCTTGAAAAAATAATCTATCCATCTTCTACAATAGTTTATCGATGATGACAAATTTAATATTAATATGAAATGCATTTGATAGAGCAGAAAGCCCTCTAGCAGTGATGGTTAATTTATAATTGCTCTCTTATACAAATATTTACCTCAACTTTATAAGGTTATTGTGGACAACACAATTCATGATTGTTGACAATAATCTTTTGGCCAAGTTGAGTCGATTTCCTCATTTGAGTAATGTATACCAAGATCCACGACTAATCAGGATGATAGAACTGTTATCATGTTTATCAAAATTTCCTCCACCTATTTGCTTCAAACTTACCGGGGTGAATTTGCTCTTTAAAAGTGAAATTGCTATTGCCATACAGTAAATATTTTGTACCTAAAGACTAGCTTATATTGGAACTCTTTTGTCATTGGAGGGTTGGTAATTAGTCATAGAAGGCTGCGCTTGTTTGGAGCCTGGAACTAGATCTGGAATTATACATGCTTTTTTAAAAATATCTGGGAATTGTATTCTCTGAAATCTATGCTTTTTTAAAAATTTGATCCAGAATTATACAAAAATTCTCTAGTGAGACAGGTAGAAATCTTTGTAGCCCACCTATGAGTATCTAGCTGCTGCTCTCTTTTTGTTCTAACTGTATCATGATTAGTGTATTGGTTATATAAATCTTAAGTGTTAATGTCCAGAGCTAGTTCTTTTTCAGATTTATTGGATGCAGTTGTTCTTACGTGTGCTAGCAAATAATTAAGCTGGATCTAAATCAGTCTTTAAATTTTGCTGTAATTACACTTAAATACGATTTCTTAAAGATGTGAACCTTCTTAAGTTACTAAGCTTAGGCCTATCTTCTCCCTCATGCCAGACGAGTGCCACTCTATATATTTTTAATTTGTAGCCCAAAATTTCCTGCTGATGGGCATTTAGAAAGGTTTATGAAGAGGAAATGTTCTGTTGGAAATTTAACAGAAATTTATGCATTTGTTCTTATTTTGACGTATCTAATAGTTTTATTGGTATTCAGCTCAAATAGGCTATTCTTTTATTTCAGAACTTCCTTAAACGCTCTGACAAGGAAATGGTATCGTCCTATCTTCTCCCTTATCCAAGACGAGTGCCACTCTAAATATTTTTAATTTGTATCCCAAAATTACCTGATGATGGGCATTTAGGAAGGTTAATGAAGAGGAAATGTTCTATCGGAAATTTGCAGAAATTTATGCATTTGTTCTTATTTAACGCTCTGAGAAGGAAGTGGGATCTGATGATTCTTTCTGCACTACCTTTTTTAGTACATGCATTGCCTACGTGCTTGGCAACTTCATTTCTTTTTCACTTGCTGCTATTGAGTTTTTAATTGTATTTGCCAATTATGTTCTCATACATGTAGCCTATGGCAATCATCACTGTTATGAAGAACTCTTCGACAGCCCTAATAGAATAATTTATCTTGTGGTACATGCAGTTTTGTTTGAATTGATCAATGATGTATAGGCAAATTTGGGAGTGATGGCTTCTTAGAACTTTTATTGATGGAACGTTAGAATATTTGCTGAAATAAAAAGGACATTGAAATTCAGCTTTGAGCTTCTAAGGGACGAGCAAATTCTTGTTCTATTTGTTGTATTGGTCATTAATTTTTGTATGCTTTATGTCCATTGAATAGGGTGCATTCTGAACTTCATGTTGGTCTAATGCTTTATATCAATTGAATAAAGTTCATTTTGAACCTCGTGATAGTCTGCCGATGTTGAACACTATTTTTTTTCTTGGTGATTTGTTTAATTTTTAAATGCTTTTTATCAGTGGAGTAGAATGCTCAAGATAGCTGCTGATGTTGGACTCATTTATTGTTTCCCCATTCTTCCTGTTTCCATAAATAGCAGTTGTTTTTTATAAATACTGAAATTTATAACTTTTGTTTTTTGCAGGTAAAAGCTGCAATATCTGCAATTGGATATTCATCAGATTTACCAAGGATTCCTGCTGTATTTAAAGTCCCTGAGCTTAGAAGAGTGGATATGTTTGATCTCTTGGAGTTTGTTTTTGGATTTCAGGTTTTTTTTTGTTGGATGGAAACTTAAGAAGTTCAGTGTATTGATTTTTTTTTCCTCTTTAATGATATTCTAGTTTTCTAGATTAGATATGAATGTTATTTCCTACTTTTGTACAATATCTTTCTTACCACCTCATTCAGAATGTGTCAACCCCTTCTATAGGGTTTATGGGGCAGTAGGATGGCACGTAAGATTTTTTTTAAAGAAATTTTATTTCTTCCAATTAGTTTAAGCACATCCTAAATAATATGAAGACAATTGAATGAAAATGATAATATAAGATTTGATACCAGAGTGTGATTAAGCATTAAGCTCATAAATAAATGTTATTCCGCACAAACTACAATATTATGTCTAAGTTAATATAACCATGCGATTGACAAGAAAAATCCATAATCATTCACAGTTAGAGGATGCATGATTTAATTATTTGAAGGGCTTGACGCTGAAATCAGATGAACCAGCCAGCTGGAGTCGTGCCAAATATGCTTTTGACTCAACTCTTTGGTTTTAAGCTCCACTTTCAGCTCGAGATCTGATTGAGTTCTACTCGGATAGCTTGAATAAAGTTCTTGAGTTGATTATATTTTCTGATAAGTTATGTGAAAGTTATATTATTTTAAAGAATTCGACATAGAGTAATGTGATAGGAAAAAGACAAGTTTCCCTAGATATTAAGGCAAAATAAAATATTTTGCTCTGTAGGCGATATTGAGAGATAGACAATTCTCTCCTAAGCCATAATTCCTATGATTAAAGACAACAATCACAACCTAACTAATCATATTAAACCATAACATCAAATTATTTAATAGGCTTGGTGTGGGTTATTTGGAACAACTCGACTCAGTAGAGCATGAGGTTGAAGGTGCCGTAGTCGCCGGTCTAACATAAATCCCCTCTCAATAAGATACTTTATCCTCAAGGTGGAAGAGAGGAAACTGCTCGATCAAATTGTATGACTTCTACATGGTGTCAAAATCTAGCAATACTTTTTGTTTAATCATTATTTTTTCGCTTCTGTTCATTCCTGGTGTAATCCTTTTAACTGTAGTGGCTTCAAGAAAACTTTTATATCCTCAATTAAAATAGGAGGACGTGAAGAAGAGAACACATTTTTATCAATAACACATCTCAACTATGATACGTGAAACACAAGATGAAGTGTTGATGTAGCCTATGATTTTAAATGAGACGCCACCACACCAATGAACTCAATGATCTCATAAGGTCCAAAATAATGTGGGGAGAGTTTCTCATTCCTGTGTCTTGCAAATGTCTTCTAACGATAGGGTCAAAGTTTTAGATACAACTAATCTCCTATCGCAAATTGCACAACCGTTGTTTGTTTGTTTGTTTTTTTCATAAATTATTGAACTTTCAGTAAATGTCCTCTCAATTCTGTCAACATCTTGGAGACACCGTTGCAGTAATGTGTCTATAAGCACTAAATGGGTGAGTCGAATCAATACGAGATTGTCAAAAGAATGGTCTAAAAACTTTTATGATAGGAAGTGTTGCACCAATGGGTGCATCGAATACAAAGCAACACAAATAGGTTTCCAAGCTTTGATTAATAACTTGAGGTTGTCTATTGGTCTGTGGGTGGCACACTGCATTTTTCTTCAATAAGATTTTTGGCATTTTTAACAGTTCCATCTTGAAATGACCCCAGAAGACTTTTGTTTGATTCGACACCATCAATTATGGAATCTTATGCAATAGACAACTTTCTATATAAAAACAACCGCGACAGAAATAATAGTAAATGGCTGGCATATGGGGACGAAGTGAGAGTACTTGCTCAACCGACCCACCACTACCAAGATGATTGTAAATCCTTCTAGTCGAGGTAACCCTTCAATGAAATCTATCGTCATCTCATCCCATATCTTCTCGTATGGTGCCAGAGGTTATAGAAACCCTTTGGCGCTAATGCTATGTATTTGTACAGTTGGTGCACATCACACCTTGATATCATGCCCTCCATTTTTTTTCTTATTCCCACCCAATACAATTCTGCTGCAATCGTTTGATATGTTTTGATTACTCCTGTATGTGCCTCTATATGAGTGCCTTGAAACTACTGTTTTAAATTCAGGTATGTTTTAAATTTTGATGTAATACATAGTGCCCCTCGTAAAATAAACGTTGGTCATTCATTGAGTGACAAAAAATTAAGGCTATTCTGATATGTGCATATTGTAAATTGCCATTCCAACAAATAAGTTTGTCATTTTTAAATAACAAGCACAATCGCCATATGCTTCCACTCATAAACTGACTTGAGTCTAGCTCTCACAGTTGTCACTTGACTGAAATAAATGATGGGTTCTTAACTCTGCTTGAGGACTGTGCCTAACCTATAGGCTAAAGCATCTCTCTTCAATGAATGTTGATTGTGGTTAGAACTAATCATAACCTTATTTAACTTCTCAAAAGCCCGAGTCATCGCTTTCACCACTAAATTTTTCTTTCTCTAATTGTTCCGTCAATGCCACACAAGCAAGTTCTAACCCTTCAAGGTCATAGTAGCAATACAGTGTGGCCATCATCTTTGATTGATCTGCCAACACTCTTGCATCTGACACCATATATCCTAAGTTCTTCACCATTGGTTGGGCATGCAAGCACTTTATCAAGTTAGTGTAGAGCTAGTGCTCACCGAGTACCATTAATACCTTCAACTGATCAATGCGATCTTCCAAAGAACGACTATAAATTATGATATCGTCAAAGAACACCTACACAAATTTAGGGAGGAAAGACTGAAACAACTTGTTAGTGATTATAATTTAGCAGGGGCGTTGGTGAGCCCGAACAACATATTCATAAATTTGTAGCGACCATCATAAGTTAAAAAAAACAGTTTTGTGCATATTCGATGGCCGCGTTTGAATCTGATAGTATCCTGACTACAAGTCAATCTTGAAAAATGCCGTATATTTAAGCAACTTGTTTATTAGCTCATCAATCACCAGGATGGAAATTTGTCATGCCAACTACAATCTTTCTTCACTAACAAAATTGTGCTAGAGAAGGGGCTCACACTATCCTTGCATCCAACTTCTCAGTTTAATATCTTGATCTCGTTCTTTTGTTCTTTTGTAAGGCCTTTGAAGGACATTTCTGACCCTGACCCATTTTTTATCCCATAGAGCCTCACTCTTGAATCCCGATGTTTGAGTTTTTGGTATCGTTATGGTTTTATCATTTTAATATGGTGCTCCCATAGTGCTGCTTTTATTAGCCCGTTCCATTACATTTTATCTTTAATCAAGTGTGATAAATTTATATTTTATTCAATTTTTGTGGTCTCGACAGATAAAATGCTGCTCGTACTCTAGTTTCAAACCCTTCATGAAGTTTTATTCCAATTCTTCTGATATCCCTCTTAAACGACCTTATATCATATCAAATTTCTCCTTATAATGCATAACAGACCTTTCCTAGACTAATGTAAAAAACACTTCATTTAAATCCTCTTCACGTGTTGTTCTGAAATGCTCGACAGTCGCTCGTTGAATAATTTCTATGTTCTGTTTGACTGACGTTGTTCCCTCCATTGATACCAAACAAGTTATCATTTCCAAACACAGAGTCGCAGTCATCAATTTTTCTTCACCCGTCAACCATATAACAACAAAATATTTGTCCATGCGATAAACCCAATCATAGGCATCCTATCTTTCAAAGATCGACATATTCAACTTTATCATACTTGAATCTTCTCCCCAATTTTTTTGCTAAAGCTCGTTCCACCCATGATGCAGTGGTTGTGCTCCCTTCCTCCGCTTTATTGATTTTCCTTTGTTCATAAGTCAGACTTGCCTCATAATTAGCTTGCTTGTCCCCATAGGCTCCTGAGTCAGCTTCCTCTCAAAAGTTGTCGCGATTGCCACTGTAAGAAGCTCTTGCTTCGGTCGTATGAAGCCCTCCATTGGGGTCACACTCACTGTGGTTCCATGTTCAAAGCTGAAATCCTTAGAGTTAATCATCTCCAACCTCGAATCGCATCCCATCGTATAGTTTCACTTGATTTTATTTGCTCCAGCCTTCCTGATGACGCGCGATCCGTCTCGGCCCAATTCCTTCAAATTCTTCTTCTATAGGCTTGAATCGCACCCGTTTAGTTCCACCTACTTCTACTCATTCTAGCCTTCTGATGCTTCGTGATCCCTTTCAGTTGTTGTTGCTCGAATCAGCTCCATGCGCCAGATTGCCTAAGGCAATGAGGTTGCCCCCTGCTTAACTCTGATGTATTGCGATCCCTTTCAAATGTTGATGCTCCAATTTGCTTCACTTGCCGTCACTCGATCCCTCGGCAGTGAGGGAGGGTTTGCTTGGAATTCCACTATCTTCTTCATCATTTCTTCTATGGTCGTGAATAACCTCTCCATGGAAGACACTACTCTTTCATGGGCGAGAAACGCTCTTCCATTCTGGTGTGGTTTGGCTCACCTCTTCTTCTAATTTCTTTTCCACAATATTGACTTTCTTGGGCTTTGTCACTTCTAGGTATGACTCTGCTACCAATTTGATCAGAACGAGAGAAGTTTCACATAGATAAGGGAAAAATAGAATATTTTACTACACGAGCTCAAAGCACAATCCTAAATACATAAAAGATAGACTTACAATTTTGGAGGTAGGCGATTCTCCCCTAACCCTAGTCATATTAAGTCTTATTTATATTAAATAATGCTAATTAACAAATTACTAAATTGTCCTTTTATTATTATGCATAATATGTCTTGAAATTATTTGGTTGGCTTCTTATGAGTTCAGTGGGACCACTCGACTTAGTGGAGCACGAGGCGGAAAGCGCTGAAGGTGCAGGCCTAGTCGAATCTATCAAAAATATTCAATAAATTTAAATATACTTATGAGAAATTATGAAACTTTGAAGCACTAAATATTGTATGTTAATCATGTTGAAGAGAAATTAGCAAATGTTTAATTCATATTTATTTTAAAATTTCTAAGCGGTGAATTGAAGGTAAAAGAAATAATTTATAAAGGAGTTAGAGGAAATATGAACTCGGCTAAAAATTTGAATTTTGAGAAACATAACATTATGACACTCTAAAGATGTTCCAGGAGCGGGTGCACACGGGGCAGTAATTAAGTTGCCTGTTGTGTGATATAGAAGTCCTTGAATTAGCAGAGGTAAAACCTTGCATATCAACCTCTCGCCAGACCTCGCATTAGCCGGAGCTCATTGTACCGGGTTGACTCTAAGCATGCTCCTACTGACTTTTAAACGAAATAATATGTTTAGCCTTTATAAATGTAGTTTTGAAGTCATGAAATTTGACATATATGACTTCAAGTGTAGCTACAACGTTTCAAGGTTATATTTCAGAAAAAAAAAAGGATTTTCACGGAAAACTCAATTTCAGATCAAGCATACGCATTTTATTGCTGATTTTAGTTTATTGAGACGTGCACTTTTTTAAAACTTGTATTCATGATAAATGCTACGATAAAGTTAAATCATGATTGAATGATAAATCCATTGAAAATATGATCGTTGAATGACATTGAGATATCCCGAACATCAATTTAACCTACACTTCTTGTCTTCTACCAAGATTCCTAGAAAAGTTGAAACAAATTAACCTTAGTCCTTGACCCTTGATGATTGATTGACTTCTGTTCCTGCATTTTTTTGAGTCTTGTTTATGAGCCATCTTTTGCTCGTCTTAAAGGAGCATGATCTTAACTCTGGTTCACCCCATAGACAACATCTATGTGGTCAACCTATTGAACTGTCAACATATTCTCACCCTTGGGTACACCTTTAGATGGCCTCAAAGATGATTTTTTATCATGCAATTACGACTATAGGCATTTGGGCTACTATGATATTATGGTGTGACCCAAGGATTAAGTATTGCAAACTGTTTTGAAATGATACCAGTTTTAATTTACAGCTGATATAAATATTCTTCAATTTTGTATTATGATCCTCTTATGTATCCTTAGAATCAAATTGATCCATACAAAAGGGCTGCATGCTAGCTTAACTCAGCTGTTAAAACAATAAAACAATTAAAATAAGTAGCATCACACAATTAATGTGGTTTGTGGAGAACTGGGTTGATAGGAAAGTAACCCAATCTTGGATATATGGGTCAGCAATATATATTATATATGTATATATCTACATTGATTTTTTGGTTCAAACGTCTAATGAGTGCAATGTTTTATATTGGCAGAGGGACAACATTCGCAACCAACGTGAAAATGTAGTTCTTATCTTAGCTAATGCTCAGTCTCGTCTAGGATTGCCAGCTGATGTTGAACCTGTAAGTGATGCGTTATTATAAGATAAAGTTCATTGCCAGTGCCGATGAGTTTTGACTGGCCTTTGTGCATTCTTTTTTGGTTGCAGATTTTTTGTTGTATTTTGCCCATAGTACTAGATGAATTTATTATGCGTTGATATTTCAATTCTTTTTTTCTATTTTATGATGTAATATGTTCTTTCATGAATCTGATTTCCAGCTATTTAGGCGGTTACCGCTACTTATTTCTGTTTGTTATCAACGCATCTTTCCATTCAGCCATCTATGCTTGTTTTATTTAATCACTTGCCTATTCTCTGCTTCTATAGTGGAGCTACTCGTGTGAATTTTACATACATTCCTAATTGTATTTTAATATTTCAACCTTACTCATCAACCAAACGTGATATGTTTCCTGAGTTTGTCTTTTTAAAAGTTTTTGCATTATATTGTTATATGTTTGCTCTGTAAAAGTGTTTGCATTATATTCCTCTATAAAATTGTTTGCATTATATTGCTCTATAAAAGTGTTTGGATTGTATTATTATCTATTAGTTTCTCCTTTTCTCAAACATGCTCCAAGTTAAAATCACGTTGATAAAATTTTTCTCTGAATAATTTGCTTGTATAACATATGCTTGTTACAGTAATTGAATTTTCTATTGATGTAATATGATAGAATTTATTCTATATTGAAATAATCTTTTGGAGAAAAAACCTAAGTTTTAGGCAAATTTTACTTTTAAAGAAAGGACAGTAAACTAACCCCATGCATCAATTATATTAAAGTGGGGCATAAAACTCATTACAGAGAGTGACATAAATTGTTACTAATCCTTCGGTATAGGAGACAATTTATAGCACTTCTATTTTTTTTAAGGATTTGCAGCTGATTGGAGGAATATTAGCCTGGTCCAATGACCTTAAGGATAGAAGTGGAGATATAAATCACTTTGCAAGTCTTGGTTCTTAGGCAAATCTTACCTTATTGGTTTTCTAGGTCATTTAGGGTTAATGTTGCATTTAAGTTTTATGGTGTAGATTTGGATGAGAACTAGCATGGAACTTGTGCTTTTACTGCTAAAACTATTATTGCTAAATGGATAGTAGGGAATATTTTAAGAAGCATGCAAAAATGTTAGAAATTAAACTACATATGATTGGAGATGTTGGGCATTCGAGGGGCACTTGCAACATACACATTTACATCATGGAATATACATTTTGATGCAGTCATACAGTGCAACATACACAGATGTGCTAGCAAGGAAAGCGAGTTATTAATGTTGAAATATTTTTTTTTGTACTAATGGGATTTGAAAGTGTTTAGAATTATATTTAAGTAAATATTTTAATATTCTCTTAGAAATTAAGGACATGTGAATTAATGATCACTACCTCGACATAATTGATTGAAATACATGTCAAAAAGCAAATTAGGCTACATGAGGTTTGATAAAAAATTAATTATGTCCAACTAATTAATGATTGCGGGCTTGAAAATTTTTTTCTTGACTCTTCTAAGAATTGTGATTTTTGATAAAAAAATAAGAATGCTGATTAGATTTTAGATTTGATAGTACCTAGAGATTTTATGTTCATTTAATGAGTATACTTTATAATTTGATTTTATTTTTTCCACAAATGCAAGTTGCTATAGTTTGCTAATCACCTTTCTTGATGATGAGAGTAAACTTTTGTTTAAGGGTAATTTCTAGGCGCTCAGTGTTTAGTTTATAACAACATCAACTTTGGTTATAGATAGGGGTGCCAATAAATTACTTGACATCCGGACTGGAGCTACACTCAAAAAATTTATGTTCAAGTTGACCGAATTGTTACTTGAGTTGGGTTTGAGTCAAGCAGGTAGACCTGATTATTATTCGAGTTGGCCCAATTTGTTTCTTGTTTTTGAGAACCCAAAATTAAATAGTAGTTGTTCAATTTTGAGTTGATTTTGGGTTATCTAGGTCAACTCTAATCCAACCCGAGTAATAGTAAGATTTACAATTTATGCCTAAACTCGACTCTTATATCAATGCGTTCAATCTAAACATGAATTTTTAAGTTAGTTTTGTGCGTGCTGTTGCACTTTATTGACAACTCTAATTGATTGCTTCTAAATGACTCGATAACTATTTCTTTTTTTGTCAGGTTCTTTCAATCATGGTATCATTGGATGCTTTTGTAATTTTATTCAAATTTTTTGTTTGACAAATGAACTGATTCCTATTAGCTGTGATGTTTATTTCGCATGCATGTAACAAGCTTTTGAATTGAACCCTCACACCAGCCTCTTCTCACTAATTTTAAGTATAATTTTTTTTCTTTTATCATAAAAATGCGATCTTAGTACTGTTGGAAAGTTTGCAGTATCTTACACAAGTTAAATATTCATCATATTGGTTGATTCCTTATACAATGTTTCTTCAGCATAAAACGAGTAAAAGTTTTGAAAAATCATATAGTCGACCAGTTCTCTCTTGTTAATACTTAATTGCCACATTTCTAATTAGAATTACATGAAATTTAAAGGGTACATTTTTGATTTGGTCTTCAATAATTTTCACGTTCACCAACTTGATTGATTTCAACCTAGTGAACCACAGTTTGTATTGAAAATTCAGACCAGGTTAAGAACTAAATTAATTAAATGCAATCTGTACGTTTTTGGAGCATACAAATCAATACATTATAAACTTTGTATTCATTACAGAAAAAAAAAAACCACATGTTGTTACATCATGCAAACCATTGCATGTCAATAACAAAATGCATTCTGAACTAATATTGAGATATTGCATCGTGCAACATGGTGCCATGAAAGAATTGGATTTTGAAAAGAACTTAAATCCCATCACATGGGCTTCTGTATTATTAATAATATTTTGAGATGTACATGTATATGTATTTTTTTAATAGGAAGACATATATATATATATATATATATATATATATATATATATATATATATATATATATATATATTTG
>JXCR01140008.1:33724-46356 GCA_002079205.1 Phalaenopsis hybrid cultivar | reverse complement strand
TATATATATATATATATATATATATATATATATATATATATATATATATATATAGAGAGAGAGAGAGAGAGAGAGAGAGAGAGAGAGAGAGAGAGAGAGAGAGAGAGAGAGAGAGAGAGAGAGAGGCGTTCCACAAGCTACTCATGGTTTGGTTCAATTAAAGCTTGTTCATAATTGTTAAACACTTTGATTTGGACTCGATTACTAAATGAGTAAGCTTGATTAACTTGTTGTATGATTTATTTATGCTCATGAACATGCTCGATCACGACGCGATTATAGTTCTTGCATGAACAATTTTATTTAAATATATATATTTTTATGGCTTAACAAATATTGTTTGATACAATTTTTTAATTTTTTCCAAGAAGCTGCTCGTATAAAGCTTGAGCGAGGCTCGATTGATTAAGTCTTAAATACGACTTAATTATGATTTTTTTTTAAATGAGCCGTTGTTTAATAAACTCAATAATCTCTATACGAACTCAACTTGAGTCTAGGTCGAACAAAGTATTTATAAATGAGCTCTTACTCGAACTTAGTCTTAAAGGCTCAAATTGAGCTTGAACAGAGCTCGAACATGCTCTTAATAAATGCGCTCGAGTTTGAAGAGGCACCTACTTGGATCATCTCGGTTTGGGTGTAGTTCTAGCGAGATTGTACTTTAGGTTTTTAAAGTTCCCTTTGATGACCGAATAAATGATTCTTTGATTAAGTAGATTAGGATTTATGGTAGTCCGAGATGGCAAAACAATGGGTTTTTTATCCTAGTTTTATTATTTCTCCTACTATTAAATTATTGCTTATAATTGCTAAACATTTTATGGGCTACCAACTAGCATTAACCGAATTTTTTCTCTTATGATTGAGAGGAGTTATTAACCTTAGGGTTTTTATGTTTGGGAAACCTCAAATTGGATCTTAACATTCTCATGAAATTAGGGCCAATCATCTGGGTAGCATGATATTTGATATGCAATCCGCTTTCTAAAAGCTTTGCTCGTAGCCACTTAACATTATCGAACAAGAATTTGGTGGGAAATCTGGAGTTTACAATGGTGCATCCTTATGGAAATAGATTATCATGACACTTGGATGCTTTTTTGAAATATTTTTTGAAGCTTTGAATGTCAAGACATTTTTTTCCCTATTAAAATCAAGTTGTGTTATCATTTTTGGATAATCCTGTGGTTTTGGTATTCTATGAAGAGATGGGTGTTTTTAGTGTAACCTTTTGAGTTTTCCTTGCGGGAAAGTACCCATTTGGTTGCTCTAGAACTTGCTGATTTAAGGAACTTTTTTTAGTTTGTATTACTTGGTTATTGAGTTGTTGGTTACTTGGATTTGTAATGTTACATGATTAGGCTATAGCATGGGGAATATTACTCATCTTTTTCTCTCCAAAAACCTGTGATGTTAATGACTTCATGTTAATTTTACTGAAGTGGGCTACTTATTTTGAGGAGGATTTTGATATCTTTCCTTTTAATATCTTTTTTTTTTTCAGTAATCGGAGCTCATCTGATTAACCTTATTTACTTTTTAGAATTTCTTTTTATTAAGCACATTAATTTAGGTAGAGTTATTATTTTATCTTGTAGGCCTTAAACAGCTAGTGTTCTTGTTGAATTGTATGTCATAGTGGGTTTTTGATTAAAAAAATTTTGATTGGGCCATAAAACATAGATTACAACAACAACAACGACAGTAACAACAACAACAACAACGTCTTAATTCCATTACGTGGGGTTGGCTACATGAATCCTTTTTCTCCATTGAGTCCTATTTGGTGTCATATTTTCATTTAGTTCTAATAAACTAAGATCATTTTTTATACAGTAAGCCCAAGTTTTCCTAGGCCTACCTCTGCCTTTCTTAACATAAGTCCAATCTAAAACATCTACTCTCCTAATTGGATCATCAGATGGGCGACGTTTAATGTGACCGAACCATCTAAAATGACTCTCTCTATTTTTTTGCTTCACTAGAGCTTCACCAACCCTACCACAGATATATTCATTTCACATTTTGTCTCTAAGTGTAAAGCCACTCCTCCACCTAATCATTCTCATCTCGATAACACTTAACTTAGTATTCTGCTTCTCTTTTAAAGGCCAACATTCAACGCCATAGAGCCTTGCAGGTCTCACCACCGTCTTATAAAATTTTGCTTTTAGTCTAAGCAATACTTTTCTATCGCACAAATGACCCGAAACATTCCTCCAGTTCAATCAACCAACTTGAATTCTACTATTACCATACCCATCTATATCACCATCACTTTGAACAACAAACCTAAGATATCTAAATCGTTCACATCTTTTAATAATTTGATCACCCAAAGTTATACTTCTGTCACTAGAGCTACTACTACTAAACTTACATTCCATGTATTCAGTTTTAGTTCTACTCAAATGAAGGCCTTTAGACTCCAAAGTAGACCTCTATAATTCAAGTTTTTTCTGGGCATTTTCTCTCATCTTATCCACGAAAAGGATATCATTAGCAAAAACATACACCAAGGTTCATCCTCCTGTAAATGTCCAATAAGACCATCATAAAGCAAAAAGTTGTGGGACAATGAGCCGATGGCGGAATGCAGCAGATTTTCTGCTTTAGGTAGCAGATAACAGCAAGTTTGATGGCTCTCTTGCTGAAAACAGCAGGTAGACTGTGATATTGCATTGTAGAGACGACGAGGGAGATCCACAACTTGTTGCTATATAAGCTACAGACACACCACTTGCAAAGAAAAGATGATACATGACTCTTTAAGGTAGAAAACCTAGATTACAATATACAAATACTCAATATAAAGCCAAACGTCTCCATAAAAGAAAAAGAAAAATTATAAATATTCTCCTGCTAAAAAGAAACCCTGGGAAACGATTCCGACTGTTCCAACTAGATGAGATTTTCCATTTTCAGTATATAAAAGGATGGGTTCCCGCTCTATTCTCATTTACACGGGAAATTATTGTGGTTCATACGATATCTTATCTCACAATCATGGGGAATGTGGATTCCAGTGTCTGCATTCGACTCTTAATGCAAGTTTGCCCTCCGCGAGCACTTCCGTCTTCAATCTCCCCGGGTAGGAGAAGCTGCATCGTCTTTCCTGGAAACTTATGGGATTGATTTACCATCATCATAACAAAGCCATTGTCTTGCTTTGTCTGAGGTAACTCCATTACAAAATCTATGCGCACACCTATGTCAGGCAACTTTAAAACATACAACATTTCAAAGTATGTCCTGATAGGATAAATACCTATTATTTTTTCGCATAACCAATATTGAAATTGTGCATAGACAAGTATTCTCAAGAATCATCTCGAGCCATTAAATCTATAACATGCTTCTCACACTCATCGTACACGACTGGGCGCATTCGATGAACAAGTCTGTCTCGAGGAGCCGACTCTAGAATGAAATCTCTGGTAGACTGGACCACTCTTAATGTCAACCCCTTTGGAGGTAAATTGTCAGTTAGGACATCCGACAACTCCTTCAATAAGGGTTGCCCCTTTTCTGATGTTGGCTTCTCAGACCCACTATCTTCTAGAACTACCAATGTTACTCATGCTGGATAATCTCTCATATTCTCAACTTGAATTACTTGCATCTCTTCCTTGATGATTGCAAGTTGATATTCCTCTTTGATGTCTTTATTCCCTCTATCAATTTCCATTTTCTCAATTGCCCCCTACTTAATGAATGAGTCACCCTCTTGTTTGGGCAATCAAACACAATATTGTCGTATTCATGACACTTGAAGCATTTTCTAGGTGGGACAGGTCTTGTGGCGTTGATTGTCGCCACATTTTCACTCAGTATTGGTTTACTCTTTGATGGGGCTAGCTTGGGCGCTCCATTGAGTATACTTTTGCCCCATGATTAGATTATTTTACCTTATTTTAAAGGTGGTGTATACTTGATATTGCTGTGTTGTCTCTCCTCCTTCAAGGCTAAGTTTTGTACATCTGTTGATGTTCAGTAGGGCTGTAACTGTACTGGATTATATATGGGTGGTTTTAATCCCCCCAATAATACAGGTATTATGCTCTTCTCAGGTTTTACTAGCTCACACTTCAACATATGCTGCTTGAACTCAACACTGTACTTCTCTTTTGTGAGATCTTGTTACTATAAGTGATGTAGTCTCAAGAACATATCTTGCTTATAATAAGGTGGTAGATCTCTGCGCCGTTTCTTTTTTTTCCATCGTTGATTAAATAATGATTTTACTTTTCCCTTTTTGCTGTCGAATATGCTTCAGGTTCTCCCATCATAAAAAAAAACATTCTTTATGAGCTTGTTGGCCTCTAATTTTACTCTTTTTTCTTGGGGAATATCTTTATACTTAAAAAAAAGTTACACTGTTTGGAGCCACTCAATGAATTCACTGGATTGTTGCTTCTCAAAGATAGTCCATGCTATCGTCTCCATCCGGTAAATCAACCTTTGCTCCAAGATCCTAACATTTTCTCTGATATTTCATGTTAAATTTTTGAAGTATTAGTTCTAAGTCATTGGAAGCTTCCAGGTGGGAGAGATTCAATTCTTTCCCTTGATTTGGTGTTTCATCGTTGTACCTATTAGTGATTTCACTGGATTGTTTCTTCTCAAAGATGGTGAACCTTTGTTGTAATTGGAGGATTTTTTGCTGCATATTCACCCTAGTAAGTTTCTGGATACCCCGCTGAGGAATTTTCTTTTGTGTCATGACATCCTTTGCTTTTGATATGATTTTTCGGCGAATGTAAGATTGCAAATCAACTGTTGGTCGGGGGCTTAGGTTTTGGTGGTGGTTGTCGGGGGTGGATTTGTGGTGGAAGTAGAAATATTGGATTATGATAATTTTGGATCAGCGCTGATACCAGAGGATGCCGTTCTAAGGTATTTAGAAGGCGTGAAAAAATAAATGAAGGATTTTGTAAGTTGTTGAATGGGTAAGGAAGACGGAAAGAAGGATGTTGGCTGAAATCCGGTGTGAATGGCCCAGTGACCGCTACCTGACAACAAAACACATCAAGTTTTTTGTTTTTGGCAGTAGATAATAACAAGTTTGACAGATGTTCTGCTAAAAACAACGAGTAGATGGTGGTATTGGGAAGTACTGACTGCGAGGGGGATCCACCTCTTCTTTTTGCATAAGCTTTAGACAAACCATTTGCAAGGGACGGTGATTGAACACTCTGAAGTAGAAAACGGAGATTACAATTTTCAAATAGTGAAAACAAAGCCGAAAGTCTCCAAAATAGAAAATAAAACATATAAATAGTCTCCTACTAGAAAGGAGCCCTAACTAGAAAAAAAAGCTAATTATGGATACAATGCATGCTGCATTTGCCAACCCGATGAAATTTTTCTTGTTTCAGCATGAAATTGGATAGATTCTTACTTGGTTGTCACACCGACGTTCAAGCACTATTTGAACTGGCGATCGCTAGGAATGTGGGTTCTCGCGTCTGCGTTCGACTCCAAACATTGGTCTATCCTCCATATGCACGTCCCACATCAGTTAGTGCTGGTGGTTGTGTCTAATTGATTTGTTACTCAAATAGAGTGTGTTGGAATTTCTAGTTTTTTGCTCTATTGCATTTTGCTACTTTGGGAATTTTTTTCCTTGATTAGAACTATAATCCTGCTATTTTGAGAATTTTTCGTAAAGATGAGAATTCTAATCTTGGCCATGAATATAAAGTTGAGATTGATTTATTTGGAAACGACACACAAACTATGACTAGGAGGAAATCTTTGGGTGATGATTTCTTAGGTAGATGATGATGGATTCAAAATTTTTATTTTAAGGAGTGTTGACTGTTAATAACAAGTGAAGAAAGATAAAATATGGTTAAAATAATTAAAGCAAATTTAAATTTTATAACTGCTCCCACCGACTCTTATTGCTAATCGTCGCCCGAGATGTTTCTTCTGTTCCAGCTAAAAGGACACGTGAATGCTCTATTTCGGATGGCTTTCATTGTCCACTGTAGAAGCTCCGTATTCATTCACTCCACTCGAAACGACATTACAAAGAGCCCTCTCCAGTTTACGAATGAAGCGATAATTTGTGCATTTCTCTTCTACTCGAATCCCTTGTGAACTAGGAAAGCGGAAAAGAGATTGCGTCGTACAGAGGCCCAAAACTCCTTACGTTTCATGCCGCAAACCCTCGCCTACCCTTCTTCTGCCTGAAGGCCTCACAATACAGCCAAGATTAACTCTAGCCGGGAAATTAATGACGAAATTGCCTACGTACAGAGGCTCGAAAATTTCTCGCTCCTGCCGGAAACCATCACTTATCTCTTTCCTGCCCGAATCCCTCGCGATATAGTTGGGATTAATGCTAGCCAGGAAGGGATTGACAGAATCACAGTATCGAGACAAAAACTCCCATCTTTCTTCTCATGCACAAAAGCTGTAACCCTTCCGATCGCTTGACGCTGGAGCCCTCGCCGTAACTCATTTTCACTCTCCTCTTCTCGGAGGCCCTCACGTTGATGCCAGACCAACACCACTAAGCCTGCGCCTTAGCCTTTCGTTGCTCTATGCTCCTTGTCGCACCTTCCAAGCCACCCGATCCCGATTGTCTCTGCCCTAGCCAACTGCCGTGCTTTTCTCCGCATATCTATTGTTGATCCCTTTCGCTGCTTGCTAAACCGAGCTACTCCTCCCACTAACCTGAGCCCGACCCCTTATACTTCACTCACCCTATCCAAGCAGTGACCTAAACTTTTTAATTGCTTAATTTGCTCTTTGCATTTTTATATTAAAATTAAAAAAAAAAGAAAAATATACGCGTTGTGCTTTTATTTTATTTTCCTCGTCGCCGTCAACACTATTGGAGCTCGAAATTATATAACTGGGCAATATGAAAATTTTTGTAAAGGATATTCGCGGAAACATGAGTATTTGTCAGTGGGAATTAAGTGCCGTTCAGGAAAAAAAATGGATTCGTTTGAAAAACACCTTTTTAAATTGGAATTTTAAGATACCCGTTTGTTGGAAAAGTGAGTAACTATTTGTGGGATTTAGATACTATTCAGGAAATGGTGGTTTCTGATTTGACATTTTATTCAGCTATATTGAAATTTCATTGCGTCTTTTGTGATCAAAGGTTAAATGTTATGTTTTACTCCCTTACTGCAGTGTCTCATGATATTAACCAATGAGTCTCTTGAGATAGATTAGAAGATTAACATTCTTTTATGCCCCCAAACGGTGGTTGACTCTGAGATGCTGTCAAAATTTCTGGTTATTTATACCTATAAATAATTTAAAATTTGCAAAATTTTACATTTTTAAAATAGCAGAAAATGTGAATCATAGGTTAAAATTTTGGAATTTTTATACTTATAAAATATCATAAAATGTGAATCATTTGAAATTTTAAAATAATTTGAAAATTTGAGCTTTTAAAATGTAGGCTCTTAGAATTTCAAAAAGTTGTTTAAAATCTTGGGCTTTTGGAGTAGACTTTTTAGGCTAAATAATATTTGAAGTTTTGGGATTGTGAAACATAGACTTTTAGGGCTTAATAATATTAAAATTTGGGCTTTAAAAATTAGGCTCATAAATCTGAAAATATTTTTAAATTAAGCTTTTCAAACTTATATTTGTAGGTTTTGGAAATCAATTTTAAATTGTGTTTTCGAAATTAGGCTCCCAGGGATGAAAAATATTTTAAATATGAAGCTTTTTGACATATTAAAATCCAGCCATTAGATTCGCAATACACGTACGAGTGAACAGGAAGACGGTCCCTTAAAGCCGAAGTGTAATATTACATGCACTCCAGTCAAATAATATCCAAATAAAAGCTTTTAGTTTCATATGGCTAACTTCTTTAAAGGCTACACAAGTTTCATTGATTTTCTTAAGTCAAATGCGATGATTAGGAATATATAAAATCTTTTGAGATTTAGTTTGTACTCTCTTGTATTGTGAATGTCTTAAGAGATTCATTTAGATTAGAATCATATACATGATTTCAAAATCTCTCGACCCAAATTGTAAATCATGATTTTAGTTTAAAGGTTGCACAAGCCTTCGAAGTCTTCAAATTCTTTAAGTTATTCAAATATATGAAACATAAATGCTCGCATGTGTTCTAACCCTTGTTTTGAATGTTCAAATACTAGGTTCGAGAATGCTGTGTGAGCTTACTAGACGGCCTTGTCTATAAGATAGGGTTGTAAGTTTTACCCAACTACTCCAGTCCTCCTCACATGTACTGGAGTTGATTAGTCTAGTAATTTTAAAGTAAATGATAAAATCTTAAAATAAGAATTTACAAGTCTAAATCATTTATTGCGATCTTCATGAAGGGCAGAAGTCGACATGCTCTAAGCCCTAAAGAGTCTAAAATAATGAAATTAACTGTCCCTTTGAAATATAAATGTTTTAAAGGCATAAAACCCAAATGATGGCCGAGTTAGTAGAAGATTTCAACTAGAGTGGTTTATTTTAAAATTATCTTTCAAAGTTTATTTTGAATTCAATTATTTCAATTACAAACTTGATCTTCTGTTAGTTATGTTTTTTAAAGATTTCAGTCGTAGGGGTTAATCTTGTAAATAAGGATTTTGGAAGTAATCAATCAAAACATCTAATTTAAAATTAAACTCTAAAGATTTGGAGCAATTTCCATCCACCTCTGCAAATGTTGGTCGAGTGTGACAAACTTTTGATTGATTTCGGCTCACAAATAGTGAATGTCATATCAATTACATCCCTATATTAGCAATTAAAGCAATTTCATGCCAGTAAGGACGTAGACCAAATTCTCTGTCTGTGTGGTTTTGCTGCCAAATGACATTACAAAATAACAGTTACGACCATAGTCTTCTGATTTGGTGATTGTTGCCAAATGACATTATTATAATACGATCATGGTTGCAACCTTTATGTTTTCCAACGACTTTCTATCCTTTGAGTTGGGAACCATAAGGGTACAATTAATTGACAAAAAATCTTGTGTTTGTTAAGGTAAATTGGAATTTGTTCCCTCAGACAAATTCTACCCCAAATCTACAAAGTATTCTTGGACGAGACAACCTATGATTGTTGACAAGAATTTTGGATCGACTAACTTCTATGACTAAGTAGATTGGACATCATATAGACCCGGGTTGACAGAATCATGAGATATTGATCGAGTTTCGTCACAATTTCCCCCACCATCTAGTGAAAAATTTCACAGCTTAAATCCTAAGTCTACTGCTATTAAATGAATATTCTATTCTTAATGATCAGCTTTAATCGAAAGTGCTCTCTTGTTATCGGGAGGGGTAATTAACCATATGGGCTTGTGCCTGTGGGAAATCTTGATCCCCATATCAAAAAATTCATCGCAAAATTAAGGCGACATTTGTGTGTAGTATCTTTTCTTCACTCTCAACACAACAAAAAAATAATAAAAAAAAAAGCAGAGTTTTGAGGAGCAGTCGAAATTTTTTAAGTCTACAAGGACTACCAAAAAAAACTTTTGTTTGGTTAAGAAATTTGATCTACTTAAATCTTTATGACTAAGAAAATGACGGATGATTGGATAAGTATTCAGCATCAATATTTAGGACTAAAATTGTTGTTTAGTTGTATTTTACTTTTGCATGAATCATGCTAATAATTCTCAACATTAAGCAACGAGGAAGAGTAATGGAACATAGTTTTATGGACATTATCAATTTTGAAAAATTAATCTGATTTTATGCCAATAAGGTATATTATCTAAGCTGTTTTTATGTTAAGCCAAAATCTTTTAGAAATGAAGGACCAGGACTCTGAGTCAAATAAATGAAAAGGTTCAATGATTCAATTTGGTAGAAGAAGCGTCTAGGGAATTTTAGGTTTGTATTTTGCTTTTTGAGGGGAAAACCTCGGAAGGGGTGATGCCTCTCTCATTTGTGACCATGTCCAAAAATTCCTGGTAAATGTCACAAATCGTCATAAGCATTTAGTCTTTGGAGAGTTAAATGAATTTTTTAGTTTCCTTGCCATTGTGTGGGAGAAGATTGATTTGGGAGAGAGAATCTCAAGGCCGTGGTGTTGGAATGCTAGGTTTGCATACTAAGAGTTTCATAATTGTGAAGCTATGGGGTAACATTGAGTGTGAGCGAGGAAGGTGTGAATATATGGCTAAAGTCAATGAGCTTTAGATTTTAAGGGAAATTTTTTAGAAATATTGAAGCATTTGAGCTGTATCATTTTTGAAGATCACACGAGATTCCCTGCAATAGTCTCTGCCTCCTTTCTAGAAACTCGCAGCTTGATGAGGGATGAGAGAAGAAGTCGCTACAATGACGAGGACTACCTTTGCACAAGGCTTAGGAGTAAGATTTATTAACAAAATTTGAAGGACTAGAATGCTGTATAGTACTTGTAATTTGAGCTTTTTCTGAAGGTTGATTTTATCCATCATTGCCCCAAGCATTCCTTTTGCGCGCTCCTGCAGTTGCTACACTTTAACACTTCTCAAGCTGAGGTACGAATCCCTTGTAATAGTAGGATAACTGCATGAAAAGGTGGTTTCTCTTGACAGAGTCACCATGAACTACAGTGCTGCAGTGACTACTACCACAAGACTGTGATAAAGCCTTACCAAGTGCGTGGAAGGTGAGTTGAAGAAGAAAAACAAAATTTTTTTTCTTATAATTTATTTCACTATGATTAAGCGAGAATTACGTCCCTATTGGAGTCTATTAACTTTTTCCTTTGGACAGAAAGATGGATTTTGTTTAATCGTCACGTGATTTAGTCTTTCATGGGGAATATTCATTTATCTATGGCATATAACCTACCTTTGTATTCTGTTTTATGTATTTTGACAGTGATTTAATCAAAATTCAATCATGTACTGAAATTGTAGAAGTAAGATTGCTTATTGAAGAACTGGTTAAAGTTCATATGTTTTCATACTAATTTTATCTGCCATGCAGCATGTAGTAGAAAAAAACTGCCAGGGCAAGATGGTTTGTAGAATAAATGACACTGCACTCGTTTATGTCATTGTTTCCTCAAAGCTGGGATCATAATATATGTTCCGAATAGCTTGGCAACA
The DNA here is from genome assembly GCA_002079205.1 of Phalaenopsis hybrid cultivar. Classification (NCBI taxonomy): domain Eukaryota; kingdom Viridiplantae; phylum Streptophyta; class Magnoliopsida; order Asparagales; family Orchidaceae; genus Phalaenopsis; species Phalaenopsis hybrid cultivar. Next base: position 35,291 of record JXCR01140008.1, on the reverse strand, counting down.
CATGCATTAAAAATCATTTTGTTTGAAATATCTTTCCATGAAAATCACTAACTTCTTCTGATGCGATCTATCATTTTTCATAAGCTATAACTTATATCTTTGATCTATTTTTGTGTTATGCTTGCTTAGCTCAACAATAAGCTAGCATTTAGCATGGTTTCTTGAGCCACATTGAGCTTGACCTTGGCATATGTTTTGCTCGATTGTATACCTGTCAAACTTTATGAGGTTACATCTCATCTAACAGACATGCTTTTACTTACGGTAACAACTTTCAAACTGTGGTGGCTGGCAAAATTTTATTCTTAATGCTTTTCATTTTGTTCATATTTTCATTTAAATAAAATTTAGAGGAACTGTGGTGAAAACATGGCTAAAGCCTGGCATCAGTAGAGACAGTGATAGTATTACGTTGACTGTGAAGAAAAAATTATAAGAAAAAAACTTTTACTTGGTGTTATCATCCTTCCTCTTGTTTTTATTTAAACATTACAATACAATGCATTGTTTTGTTATTTTTCTGTTTTTATGGCATGCAGAAAATGGATGAAAAGGCCATCAATGAAGTTTTTCAAAAGGTATTGGACAATTACATCAAATGGTGTAGATACATTGGCGTACGGATTGCTTGGAATAGGCAAGTTGACATGTTTTTGGTTGCAAATTTTTTCTAATTTCTTACCCACTTTACTGAATCTTTTTTTGCAGCTTTGAAGCAATTAATAAAAGCCGAAAAGTTATATTAATCTCTTTGTACTTTCTTATATGGGGTGAAGCTGCCAATGTTCGTTTTATTCCCGAATGCCTTTGCTACATTTTTCACCATGTAAGTATCATTCAAACCTTCTCTATTACGTTTGTAATGGTTTAAAGAAATTATAATCTAAATTACTTTGCTGTTATTAATTGTAGAAATTGGCAGTGGCGCTGTCTATTTGTGCGTGGTTGCTAACTTTTAAGAACCTGTTACCTAGGAAAATAAAACTAAAGCTTCGAATTGTATTTAAATTCCAAAGTAACATCTAACACTTTTTAAATTAATATATCATGTTTTCAGCTACGTGTTTGATTTCTTATTCACTCAAAGAAATTGTCGACTTCAAGTATTTTTTCTAAGCTAATTGTTTGAACTATACTGTCGTTATCTCTTTCTTCTGCTGGGCAATGTATTGATTCATGCAAATGCTCTCTCGCTAAGGATTTTGACTGCCTCCGCTTTTTATTGTTATTTTTTTTTTCAGAATTCCAGAGAGTTGTGTGAGATAATCATTTTCTTATTGTTTGGCCTTAGTGATTTTAGTGATAATCATTTTCAGAATTCGATCGACCTTAGTGATTTTATATCGTGAATAATAATAAAACGTATCATTTCTACCGTCGCATTAGCAAAAAAGAAGTTGAGGAGGCTTTAAAGAAAACCAAAGGTGGAAAGTCTGTAAGACCTGATGATATCCCAATTGAAGTGTGGAAATATTTGGGAGATTTGGGAGTTTCTTGGCTTACTAAACTCTTTAATATTATTTTAAAAACTAAAAAGATGCCTGAGGAGTGGAGGAAGAGTATTTTG
>JXCR01140008.1:3913-25163 GCA_002079205.1 Phalaenopsis hybrid cultivar | reverse complement strand
TACAACTCTTAATTTTAAAATCTAAAACTAATAAACGATGTTGGGTATTTAAATTATCACTTGGAATTACCTTACAATCTTTACAATCACGACGATCTCTACTTCTCATTAGAAAATAATCAATTTTTGTTTTATTAGATCCACTCTTATAAGTAATAAGATGTTCATCCCTTTTCTTAAATAAAGTATTAGTAATAACAAAATCATACGCTAAAGCAAAATCTAAAATAGCTCTACCTTCTTCATTAGTTACTCCAAAACCGTAGCCACCATGAATATTTCTGAAATCTTCTACCACTCTACCGACATGTCCATTTAAATCTCCTCCAATAAAAATTCTTTCTTCAAGAGGTATCATTTGTATTAAATCTTCTAAGTCATTCCAAAATTTATCTTTATACCCTGTATCTAAACCTACTTGAGGAGCATAAACACTTATAATATTAAAAATCTTAGTATCAATGATAATCTTAAGGGCTATAATTCTATCACCAACTCTATTAATATTTACAACATTATCTTTCAAACTCTTATCTATAATTACACCTACACCATTTCTAGTGCGACTCTTACCAGAATACCAAAGTTTAAAACCTAAATTATCAATCTCCTTAGCCTTTTCTCCAACCCACTTAGTTTCTTGAATACATAAGATATTAATTTTCCTATGAATCATAATATCAACTAATTCCATTAATTTACCATTGAGAGTGCCTATATTCCAAGAACCTATCCTAATATTAGTTTCATTAGTTTCATGGACTAACTTCTTTACCCGCATTCGTCCGTAATGTGGGAACCCTTGCTTATTTAACACTACACCCGGGCGCCGGTATAGCGGCCCTTGCACACTTTTCACTGTATTCAGGCTATACAGCGCGTCGCTTCCAGGGGACGCCCTAGCACTTACACAATGATCAAAAGGATTCATGTCATGATTTTTTCGACAAGTTTTACGCTGGCTGTCGACTACCTAACGCAACCCTCCACTTTTCGCATCCGAGCTTGGGACCGGCAACGACAGTGTTTATGTTAAGTGTAAGACAAAAGAGACAATTTAGTCATCTGTCAATTATTATTATGTGTTATAAGTATGACTAATATGTTATAGTTATGTGGTATTGTTGTCTTGAATTTTAGGTTAGGGTTGGGAGATCGACTTCCTATCAAATTGTAGGTGTTAGAGTTAGGATTTTTTTAGTGTATCCTACCTCTTTGTTAAATAAAATAATTTTTTTGCCTTTTTCTCTGTGAAAGTTCATCTCTTTCCTATCACAATCGAATCTGAAGAGCTCACTAGTCTGCGTGAGCTCTGTTCTAATTTCTTATTAATCCTATATATATATATATATATCTTTATTTTATTTTTACCATGTTATTTGCTATCCTTTATAGAAGTTCCTGAGACATTTAAGTTTTAATAGCCAACAAATATCTTTCAGATTTTAGATGGGTCTATATTGGCTCGGTTACTGATTGGTAATATTTGGCTCTGTTACTGTATGGTTTGTCATCCTAGTGACATATGCATTTTGTTTTTCTAGTTTATATTGGTATTTTGAGCGATCATATTGTTGTTATCATTCCATGTGCATTGAAAGAATTATTTAACAAACATTGAAGTGCCTGGATCTATGATTTTCGCTTTTCTTCAATGGTGTTATGCCATTAGTTTAGTTCTCTGCATTGCGTCTTCCTGTCTTTTCTTTTTTTTTTCATGTGAAAGCAATGTTTGTTTTGCTTTTTATTTTCTCTTTCCTTAATGCATATGCTGCATTTCATTAGAATACTTTTTCATCTATCTTTTTTGTGCAGATGGCGAAAGATTTGGATGCAATACTGGACCAACCTGAAGCTGTTCAAGCAAAATGCTGTACCAGTAGTGATGGTTATGTTTCATACCTGAACGAAATTATCACTCCAATATACAAAACTTTGGATGCTGTAAGTGCTTGAATCAAATTTCAATATCTTTTTTTCTCATACCATTTAATGTTTAGTATTAATTTACAGACTTTACGCTACCTACTGTATGTTATTACAACTTTCCTGTGTGTGATTTTAATTTATATTTCTTATTACTTGTACTACACTCCGTGGGGTTGCTCATTATTTCATACGTTTCATTTCTGCATTTTGTACTTTTTTTTATCTAAAATCAGTAATTTAGTTGACATACAATATTTTATAAATTTGATTTTTAAATTGTATTTGAAACTTAAATGATGTAAACTTGCTTTGAATTCTACAACCAAATTTCTTTCATGCAGCTGCTGCCGCATACTCTGCTTTATTTTTAATGCAAATGAATAGATGGTAGTTACCTTATCATGCTTTTATTTCACGATTTCATTGTAATTATAAATGGTATGCTGTGGAAAATTAATCAAGTAGATGAAAATTTTTTATTGGTGCTTTCCCTTTTTGAATGATAGTGTATAAGGGATGTGTTTATTTTAACAATATGATAACATTTATTGGCTGATTTTTTTGTTCTTGTGTGATAGATTTGGTTAATTTGGAAGTTTGAATTTTGTCATGCTGTCCTGAATGTAATATTCTTGTCTTTAGATAATAGATCCTGTTCATAAACGATTTCTTCAAAGAGAAGAAAAAAGGTTCTATTTAATTGGGCTTACTATACGCTATCTTTCTTTTTATTTTTCCCAAACTAAGTGTTTGTTGGCATCATTGGCTTGTGCTATGAAGGCGATCATATTCCTTAGTGATTGTTATTGTAAGCACTTTATCTGCTGCTTCTTTTCTCTCAGTTTGTGTGCATCTACTCTTGAATCTGTGATAGTTTTGTGCTGCAGAGGTAAATATTATTTTCTTTTTTTGGTTGATAAATAGTGCAAACATTTGCAAAATTCTTATAGTAAAATCGAATGAATTGTAGTTTGACATTTTGAAAACCTTGTCTGCTTTCTGTATCACCATTATAAATGAATTTGTATCTATTAGTCTTTGAATCTCCAATTTATATTTTTTATTTTTTGCATGTAAACATACCACACATCACATTAGCTGTATTAAATAACCCTATTCTTAAGTTTTTATGCTTTGTTAACTGAGCAGATCTGCGGCACAATTTGTCTGAATATAATGTTTAAGATGTGTGAATGGCCTAGGAAAGTTGTATTATATGATTAAAAATTATCAGAACGAACATTTGTCATATGCTTTCATTTATAAGGTTCCTTCAATGATACCTACTTTTTTAATTATAATTTGAGAAATGTACTAATTGCATTATAACTATACCATTTCTTGCATTACGGTGATAGTTTTATTAAATAGCAATGTACCGTGAAGTGAATTCAGCACCCGTTAAGTATAACACAGTGTTGACTGTAAAATTAAAAAATATTGTAAGATCAAATAAAGCAAAATTTAAAACATGAGCTGTTTCTGCCCTCAATCGTTTGATTTCTAAAAATTGTTCGCACGTTAGGACCTCCGTGCTTTTCTCTTTGTTTTCTTTGGTTCGAACTGCCTGCTTTTCTCAATTTTCCTGCATAACAGAGAAATTGTAGATCGCTGGCTATGGTATCCATTGTCTTCCAGTATGTTCGAAAGCATTTGAAAACCAATTACTGCTCCCTCTTCTTGTGTTTGCATGATACCTCTCCGGCCCCTTCGCATCTCCTTGATTCGCTCATCCCTCCTCTTTCTCTACTTCGCAACCTGCAATGACATTTAAATGTATGATCTCCACAATTCCCATATTTCTCCTTCCTCTATGCCCAACCTGAAGTCTTGACTCATACCAATTCACACATCTCACGATCTTGCTCCCTTTTGCTCTCTTTACTACGTATTGAAACCTAGACCACATATTGGTCCGACCTCTCACCCTAGCTCGACGAATCCTTAGCTCCACTGTTTGCATGGCCCCTCATGGACATAACCACTGGTGAATCGAAGCCTCATCCTCTCGATCCTGTTCCTGGTGCCGCACGAAACCACAACCCCTGTGTTCCTCCTATTGGAACAAAATCGTATTGAAACTGAACCGCTATTCTTCTTTGCCTCTTTTGTTTTTGAACTGCAAGTTGAGCGGCGTCCATTCACCTTCATCTCAAGCCTAAGGCACCTAAAAAATCAACCTATCTCTATCATTTTCTTTAACCAAGAGAGAAAAAAATGTGTTCCGCAAAATTCATAGTTTTTCCATCATCAACAATTCTACTTTGCACAAAGATATAAAAAGCTGGTGAACTTACTCGTTTGAAAAAGTTTGAGTGTTGTACAGGAAAATTTAAGTTTTTTCGGAGAAACTTTCGTTTGTGTTTGGTTTTTGTTGGCTCATTGAAGGCCCAACACGTCTTTTAAGACAGGTGGATTAAAAAACTTATTTTATTTCTCAACTGCAACGTCTCATGAGACTGACTAACGTGTCTCTTAAGACTGATGGACATGTTAGCATTGTCTTTAATACCACCTAAATTGTGGAGACTCCTAGCGTCAGATGAGTTTGAATTTGCAAAATAACGTCAAATTTGGAGGGTTTGGTCTTTTTAAAGTAATTCAAATGTTTGAACTTGCTATGGGAAGTAATACATCTAATAGCTATATATTAGAAAGTTTGATAATAAGAAAACTAATAAAGATATTTTCTGTAATCTAATTGCATGATTTTCCCTGTATCAGAAATCTTCCTAACTTTTAGTGATTGGAGTTTATATAAGTTTTTAAGAGATGTTTTCAATTGGGGAATAAGTGATAACTGGTTTTCTTCATATGGTATAAGAACCTGCCTTAGCAACTGGTCGAGGCCGCTTCTTGCTTGCTTTGGTCGTCTGTGCCGTCAAGGTGTTCTTTAGCTCTTCATTTGAGCTACAACCCTCACTCTCTATTCAAGTCGCAACCCTCGTTTAGATCGCTCATCCCATTAAGACCATCCCTAACTCTCTATTTGTGGTCGTTTTGAGCTCACTTTGGTCGCGACTTCCATTATTCTCCTCGAAGTGAAGGTGATAGGGTTTTGAGCCGCAACCCTCACTCATCTCTTTCATTCGAACGGATTGGCTCGCTCGTTTCTTACTTTTAAAGGAATCGCTAATGTTCTGTCCAAATGTTTCATTCCATTGAAGGTTCCATTTCTTTTGTTTGTTTCCTGCGACCTAATGCTTTCACAATTTCTTTGGTTACAACTAGTGATCTTCTCTTGTTTTGTTATCATCTCGTCCGTGCCATTGCGTTGAGGAGTCCATCTTGAAGCGATTTTGCTTATTGGCTTGCTCAAAACAAACAACAAGGTCACAACATGATTGGTATTAGTTGATAACTCTCTTTTAACCAGACATTATCCAAATCTGCCAAAGATTCTTTTGTCTTCTTATTTACTCTGCTTACTCCCTCTTAAACTTATTTAATTAGTGTCAGAATCCCTTTTGGGTCCCACATACCAACTTCGCCGCTTTCGACTCAGCTTCGTCTTCGCTATGGAGACCGGAGATGAAAAAGATTTATGATTTGTGGCAAATCTCAAAATGAAAGCAAGGGAAAGGAAACGAAAGTCTTAAATGTTGCTAAAATCCATTTCACACTTACCGATTTTGTCCTGGAACCCAAAAAACTAGCCGTTTTGCTGCTCACTGTCGTGTGTTTGTGTTTGATCCTGACTCTGGCTACAGTGTTGTAGGTGCGGGTTCAATAGAGCCGACAAGGGCGTCATGGGGAAGGAAGCTAATGCCGATATTAGCTTGAAAGAGTTCTTTACTGTGAACTACAGCTACCACACCGCCACTCACCCTCGCTGGTCTCGCGAAATTCCTTTGTCGAGTGTAATTAAGTCTCTGCCGTAAATGGGGGGAGAATTTAGAGGCTCTGGAAGCCCCCATTCGAGTGAATCAGCTAATAAATGATGCTAGAGGTCGGCGGAGAGTAGTAATGTTATAGGATTTCAGGAAATAGTTAGGTTTAATTGAATTAAATAAACATAAATTTCAAATTTTATCTCTGAAATCGTTCATAATTTATTTATAGTTTACATATTAAATTGATTGTTTTGACTCGTAGAATGTTATAAACTTAACTAGATTGAAATCTTAGGAATCCGAAATCTGGAGTACATTTTAAATCGTTAATAATTTTGACCAATTTCTCAAAATGAATAGTTTCAACTAATATCACTTAACACTTGTCCATGCCATTTAGAACCACCAGTTCCACTTGTGATTATTGTCACAAACCCAACCATACTCGAGATAAATGTTCGAAACTCCATGGAAACTCTGTACACAAACTGTCTGCCAATTACTCCTCACCTAAGGGTCTTAATGCAACATTTAAATCTGCTGTAGTTCAATTTGGCTCTACTCGGAACGCTCTAGAATCAACAAACTCTCTTCAAATACAGATGGAACAATTAATTAAACTTTTTGGATCCAGTCAACTCTCTTCCAGTCCATCGACCTCTCACGTCCGTCAAGGTACTAATCCTATGACACTCGCTTCTTTTGTCTCTTTAAGTCCAGTGCCGCAGCTCAAATAACTGGATGCTCTCAAGCTTTCTCGACATATTTATCCATGCTCTAGGAATGATACAATTAAAGTTGTTGATGACTCCTGTAACTCTATTGTTGGTAAATTGTCGGTTGTATTAACAATCGGTTTAACTCTGGAATCTGTGTTGCATGTTTCCTTGTTGAAATGTAACCCGTCATTTATTAGTAAGCTGACACAAAGTGGATTGCGTTACTCATTTTTCTCCTAAATTTTGTGTCTTTTAGTATCATCATTTCGGAAGGACGATTGAAACTGCTAAGCGAGTAGCCATACTCTATTTCTTCTAAAAGAAAGATGAAGTGTGCGAGGATATTCTTTGCTAATAGTTGCGGTCTTTCTCGATTCTACTGAATGTCCTATTATATTGTTGCATTATCATTTATGTCATCCCTGTTTTCAATATTTAAAACATTTATATGCGTTGATGTTTTCTAATAAAAGTCTAGCTAGTTTCAAATGTTAGATTTGTCAATTAGCTAAATGTTATCGCTTTCTTTATCCATCTCATCCTTACATGTATTCCACTCCCTTTTCTCTAATTCACAATCGATTTGTGGGGACTCTCATACTCCTTGTTATAATAATAAATGGTGGTTCATTTCTTTAATTGATGATCACGCTCGAATGACGTGGGTCTATATCTTAGAAGAGAAGTTTGAAGCAGCTGCCATATTTTCACTCCATTTTGACTAAATTCAAAATTTCAATTCAAGTTCTTTGAACCAACATCGTCCGAGATTTTTTTTGTTCTGATTTAGGTGAGTTTTTTTTGGTAAGGACATAATCATAGCTCATTTACAGACATTTGTCAACAAAATGGAGAGTCGAGAAAAAAACCAACACCTTATAGGAGTAGCTTATTCCATTATGTCTCAATCTTATGTTCCGAAAAAGTTTTGAAATGATGTTGTGCTTATTGCCACATATCTCATCATTAGAGTTCCCACAAAAATTCATAACTTTAGAACTCCATTAGCCATATCGATGTCATGTTTTCTTACTAATCGGTTCTTTGCTACTTTTGAACCCAAAATGTTTGTGTGCACGACCTTTGTTCGGAACTCTACCGCTAATCGTAGTAAGTTTGATCCAAAAATTTTTGTGTGCACGACCTTTGTTTGGAACTCTACCCCTAATCGTAGTAAATTTGATCCTAGATTTATAAAATGCATCTTCCTTGAATGTTCTACCACTAAAAAAGACTATCATTGTCTTCTTCTTTAAAAGTATTTCGTACTTCCCTGTCACTATTTCAAGTGAGGGGGAGTTTGAATTCTTGGACACTGTTTCTTATTCGACTCTTGTAGATATTTCTCCAACCACTATATTCGAGGAGCCCTTTATCCCTTTGGATCCATCACCTACCAAATAATCAGAACCTCCTCTCATTCTCCGTGTCTATACTCGACACACTCATGTTTCCATTTTAGAGCATGCTAAGTTTTTATAGGACCTGAAATTCACTTCGGGCAACATCCCCAGCATTAACCATTCTCCGGAGGAGGAGGTAAGTTTTTTTGATGTATGTAATCAGACAAACTCTCTATATTCTATGGAAAAATCTCTCTTTCCAATGTGTATCAATAAGCTATGAAGCGTTTGCTGTTGCCCTGACAAGTCATCACCTCCCATCTACTTTTGAAGCAACATTAACTGATCTTTCTGGAATGCTGCTTTAATTGATGAAATAAATGATCTTCAGCAGAATCATATATGGGATGTTATGGATCTTCCTCTAGGTAAGAAAGCATTAGGGTGCTGCTGAATTATTGCCAAAGGCTACTCACAGACATATAGAGTTGATTATGAGGAGATGTTTGCTCCGATTGCTAAATTAAACACCATTTAGGTCTTACTTCTCCTTGCTGTGAATTCGGATTGGCCTTCGCTCTAACTGGATGTTAAAAATACTTTCCTAAGTGGAAATCTCACAGTGTACATGTGTCTTTCTCCAGGCTTTGACTCTATTGTTCCCCGAGGCGAGTGTATCGACTGCCGAAGTCTCTTTACGGGATGAAACAATATTCAAGGGCTTGGTTCGACAAGTTCACAAAGGTGGTAATGAGTTATGATTTTTTTCAGGCTCAATCAAATTATACTCTCTTCTTTCAACATTCCTCTAGTGGAAAAATCACTATCTTTATCGTCTATATCGATGATACTGTGATCACAGGTGATGATTTACTAACATCGGAGTTTTTTAAAGGTATTCTTGCTACTTCATTTGAAATGAAGAATTTGGGGTCACTTTGATACTTTTAGGATATAGAACTTGATCGGTCATCTCAGGGCATTTGCCCGTATCAACGCAAATATTTGCTTGATCTATTGACAGAGAATGACCTTCTTCGCAAACCAATGACGGTCCCAGTGGCTCTCAATGGATCCTAATGGAAATTAGCAGCTGTTCCCAATGCAGTTCCGGTGTACATGACTCACCATCGACTTGTGGGGAAACAATCCTCAAGTGCCTGGTTCGACAAGTTCACAGAGGTGGTAATGAATTATGATTTTTTTTCTGGCTCAATCAGATTATCCTCTCTTCTTTCAACATTCCTCTAGTGGAAAAATTGCTATCCTTATTATCTATGTCGATGATATTGTGATCGCAGGTGATGATCCACCAACGTCAGAGTTTTTGAAAGGTATTCTTGCTACTTCATTTGAAATGAAGAATTTGGGGTAAGACAAAGAACTTGTTTGGTCATCTCGGGGCATTTGCCCGTATCAACACAAATATGTGCTTTGATCTATTGACAAAGAATAACCTTGTTCCCAATGCAGTTCCGGTGTACAAAACTCACTACCAACGACTTGTTGGGAAACCCATTTACCTCACTCATGCTGGTTTCGTCATTTATCGTGCATTAGGTATTGTGAGTCAATTTCTGCATGATCCCGTCTCTGAGCTATCCACGTGATCCTTTACTACTTTAAAGGCACGCTAGGCTCAAGTTTAATTTTTTCGAGCTACACCTCTTCTTCTATTGCTGTTTATACAGATGTAGATTAGGCTGAGTCTGTTCATGTTCGACGATCCATCTGAGGATATTGTTCATTCGTGTGGGTAAATTTTGTCACGTGGAAAAACAAAAAAAACAATTGGTTGTGGTCTGAAGCAGAAGCCGAGTTTTGCTTCGTGTCCTTGGGTATCTGTGAAGTTCTTTGGTTACACATCATGCTTCGTGAATTTGATATGCCAGCCTTTGCTCCTCTCCAGCTACTCTGTGATAATAAAACAACTATTAGTATTGCCTAATTCGGTTCAACATGAACATACCAAGCATGTGGAGATTGACAAACACTCCATTCAGGAGAAGCTAGATTCATGGGAGATTTGTGTTTCATTTGTCCCATCCAATGGTCAATTGACAGATATCCTTACCAAGAATCTTCTTCGATCATTGTTTGACGGCTTCAAATCGAAATTAAATATAATAGACATCTATGCTTGAACTTGGGGAAGAGTATTGGAATTATTAGCCTAATTATTAGACTAATCACTGCTTCAGTTATTATGAGCTTTCATTTTCTTCCTTTATTTTCCATTTTCATATTTATGTATGTCCTAGTCGATCTATTTTTGAATTTATGACTTTCTTTTTGTTTGGGTATCGCAATATGTATTTATATCCTTCTTCCCATTCATAATAGTATAAAACTCTATTCTCAAAAGTTAACACAAAGTCATAATATGTATATAAATATTTTAAATCTGGAATGTCTTTTATATTAACTTAAATTTCAGGGCATTTTTTGTAGTCAATTACAATGATTAAAAATTTATGAGCACTATAAAACTTATGTAAGTAATAGATAAAAAACTTGCAAATTATCTGCTCTTCATAGCGTTCATATCAATGGCTAATTTACTTCATATGAAGAATTACATGCCCTCGTTAGCTTTTTTTAACTAAAAGTTCATGATTTAAAGTTTACACATGTTTCTTTAAGAATTGAATCTGCTTGGGCTCAATCATGTTAAGCAATTAAATTTGTTTGTCTTGAGAATGATAAGTGTATTATAATAAAATAAATATTGCAATGCCTGCATGTTATCTGACTAACGTCAAAAGAGCCACATAAGCTATAAAACAAATGTGCAAGTTAAAATCAACTAATTCGATCCACCTCACAATGACATGAGTCGATGAGTCTAGTATTAATAATTCTCTCTAAATAATAAGTTAATGAATTTACAAGTAGAAATCACATACAAAGATCACCCTTTTTGGAAGAATCAGAGTTTACAAGATTAGTATTTTAATAATATTATAGTTACAAGTTTCTAATAAATTACAAATATATATATTTCAAATATTTAAATCCATAGTGATTATAAATTTCAACTAAAACAGTTTACTTTCCAAGTATATATATATGTATGTATATATATATATATATATATATACCCGATCCTCTCTAATCAGAAAATAGTTGATAATGCTAAAGTCAATCATGTTTCAATATTATGCCTGATTATTAACTAGCAATATGTAAAGTTGATAGGGTTCAAATCAAGCAATCAAATCCTTGTAATGGCTGTGAATTGAATTCTCAACCGGATTACTCAGCTTTTAAATCAATTTCTACATCAAAATTTTGAAATAACTAACCATATAACTCGAGTAAAATTAAGTTATTTAATGTATAGAGTAAAAATAAATTATTTAATGTATAAAGTAAAATCCATCCACGCTCTTTAACATTTTGTTTAGGGTGAAATTTTTAATTGACCTCGGCTCACAAAAGAGCTAAGGTCATATTGAGTGCATTGTTATATTTATACTCAAAACAATCTTACTCTAGTAAAGACGAGATTCGAGCACTCTCTCCATATGGTTTTTGTCTAATGGCTTCACAAAAAATGATAGTTACGACCAGAGTCCTCTTATCGGATGATTCTCCATTAAATGATACCATTATATTACGTATATCCCCGATGATTTTCTACTTTTTGGATTATGAACCATAATGGTATATTCAATTGACAAAAAGCTTTAGTTAGTTAAGTTGGATTTTAATTTATCTCTTTTGAGAAAGTTCCCTCTTGGATGTAGAAGGGTCTTATGTACAACACAACCTGTGGTTGCTGAGAAGGATCTTTCAGTCTGGTTGGGTTGACTATTTCTTTTGTTGACTATATCGTAGACCACAACAACCTAGATTGACAGAATCATGAGGTTTTGATTGGTTTTTTCATTATTTCCTCCACCATTTGTTTTAGACTCAATGTGATAAATTGATCAATTTATAAAACCTAGAGTCTTTTGCTACTATACATTTAATATTCTATCTTTAATGACCGGCTGAAGTTGAAGGCGCCCTTTGGTTGTCGGGAGGGGTAATCAACTATAAGTGCTTGCATCTATGAAGAACCTCAAATCATAAATCTTAAAAGTTCTCACAAAATAAGAGTGAAATCTCTGTAATCCTATTTTCCTTTTGAAATTTTGGTTCAGAATAAAGACAAGTCTTAATTCGAACTTCTGGAGCCCACTCAGATGGTTTTTATTGCTTTGAATTTCAGATCATACTTTCATGCCATTATAACTTTTTTATTCACCTACCAATGAAGACATGTTGGGTAATGAATGTGAAGACTGTGGTGGAATGTCATTTCTTAGGAAGTGTAGAATGGTTGAAGAAGAAGTTGGAGATAAATAAAAGAGGATTTGATATATTTGGAGAATGAATGCCTTTGATGAAGGAGGCGCAAGATCATGAAAAAGAAAGAAAAATAATCAATAAAATATTAAAGGAAATACTCAATAAATTATTGAAGGAAGAGTCAATCTTTTATATTTATTCCAAAAATAACCTTTTTATCCATTAACAACCTTTTAAATTGCAAGATTTTGGACTCTATTTTGATAATTATTTTTTAAAACAAATCCACTTTTAAATATATATTTAAGCAAAAAAAGTACTATGTGGAGTTCTGAGTTTCTTATTTTAGTGATATTATCATTTGTTATATCATATTTCTTTATGTCTTGAGTTAGTTTATTTTTGGTAAAGTGCACTAATTGTATTTAAGTATGTCCTAGTTATTTTATATTATGAATGGAGAAGAGTTTTAATTTGATTATTAAGAAATATGAAACTACAATCTTCTACACCTTTCTACATGTTAACAGAGCTTGGTTACTGGCCCTGTCTCTCCTTTGCCGGTTGTAGTCTCTCCCTGGCAGCTGCCAATCCATGCAAGCCCTCTATCGGTTTGTCTCTTCAAGCTCTCCACTTCTGCCCTGTAGTCGATCCTTGCGAGTCGTCTCTTTGCTCCGAATCACATCCTTTTCTTCAATATAGGCCATCTTCCGAGATCATGTCTGTGTTGTGAATCGGTCTCTGTGATCGTCTCCATGTGCATCGCTTTTACTCCTGATCGCGCCTTGCGATAATCTCCCTATGGATTGCTATTACACTTGATTGCTCTCTGCGATTATCTATCCTTTGCATTCACACCTAGCTGACCTCCGTTTTCTTGTGTCGGGAGGTTTAGTTCACTTCGCTGCAGATATCGTCGTGAAATCCCTGATCAAGCAATCGTCCGCTGGATATTATCTTTCTATTGGAATTCATAGGGAGTTGGATTGCTCTTTGTAGTCGAAATCCAAGAGAGTTGGACTTTCTTTCTAGTGGAAATTTCAATCTTGCGAAGAGAAGTGCAACGATTGCAAAAACTTATTCAAGCCATCGGAACGTCTCCTGACCGTCGCTAGACCTCTCTGCTTGCGCAACATCAGCAGTCGACTCCTCTTCGGGAACAATCACTCGCTAGACATTTCTTACAACATAGACCAACTTCCTCCCTCTAAAAAGTTGCATCCTTAAATACACACATGATTTATGATCAAGTACAATATGTAGACGTTAAGTGCTATTCTAGAGGTTCAAGAAACTTGTTCACACAAAGGATAGTTGCCTGTAAATATATGAAAATTTTTGCATAATGGAAACCTGAGCAAAGGAGGAAAATCCGGACAACAAGACTCATATTGCTACCTCATTTGAAGGGTTGATCTACTTTATCTTTCTCACCAAGGAATTTTTGGATGTGTTGAAGAAAACATTTTTTGAGCACAATCGAGCGACCTAACAACTTTATGATACACCAGGGTTCCTCGTCCTTCTATCTCTCTGATAATGAAAGATTTTGACCTTTAATGATAGATTCATTTGCTTTTGAGCACATGAAATGGGATATTCATTCTCTTACCAACTACCAAGAGTTTACCGATTATAAATTAGTTAGATTTGACGATAAATCTACTTCATAATTGTTGGAAAAAAAGTGGAAGTCTTCAAAGATATTTGCTCTTTTCTATGTTAGATGTTCCCTAATTAAATTGCAACTTACTGTCAGTTAGCAAGCTCATATAAGACTTGCACCGTGTTATTAATTTTCATTCTAACATTTATGAATTTCTTGAAATACTAACACTTAAGAGTTTCAAGTGATGGATTTGGGCAAGGTGATCGATGATGCTGAATTGCGTCAAGATTTATACCAACTCAAGGAAGACTATTCTTTTAATACATAAGCGTCTTCTTCACCATCCTTTTCCCATATTCTTGAGTTTGTTATGTCTGATTCTGTTGAAAGTCAAGGTCTTTTATGACATCATCGTTTAGGTCATCCAATTTTTTTTATTTTGTAAAGTTGTGCCCTCAACTTTTATTGATGAAATATTAAAGTTTTTTTAGTTTGAATTATGCCAATTGGCTAAAATACTTGTCCTGTATATTTGTTGTCCCAGTAGAAATCATCACATTCTTTCTCTATCATGTACTGTAATATTTACGGATCATCAAAATTTAAAATCATCAATAAAGCCAGATAGTTTCTCTGTATAGTTGCCACACTAGAATCAATTGTATAATCCTCATTCAGGAAAATTTAAAACTGCACTAATCTTTCAATGATTTCATAATATGATTTAGACTCAGTTCTAATATAAAATTCAAATCATCAAAATCAATAATGCAAAGCAGTACTTCTATTTTATTCCTAGACACTGTCTTGCAAAGGATGTACCATCGACGTGAGTTCTTTTGTTCTCATTCAACCAGCCTTCTTGCAATCCTCCTTTAAAAACGTTTGGTTGTGTATCTTTTGTTCTCATTCACCCACTAAACCGTACAAACTGGCCTAAAATTTATTAATTGTATCTTCTTTGGATATGCTTCTAACAAAAAAGGGTACATGTGCTATTCTCTAATTACAAAAAAAAAAAGTATAACTCCATGGATGTTACCTTCTTTGAAAATCTATCTTACCATCCCAAATCTGATATTCAGGGGAGAGTCCAGGCGAATCTTGCACTTGGGACACTATTCTAGATACTCACAAAAATCTTGAGTCATCACAACCTATTCTCTTCTCTTCTAACCATCCCGTTTATCAAGTTCTACTTGTTGAGAGCACCCAAATTAAGATTGTTAGCAAGAAAATTTGTGTGTATATTAGGAGAAAGAAATTCATTGAACAAGATAAAGACTATTCACTGTCAAACTTAAATTCACAAATTTTTGAAGTTCCAAGGGAAATGAAATTCATGGCAAAGTTGGAAAAATTATCCTATCCAAGATTATGTTGTCTATGGGATGCTATCTTCAACTTATAATAATTTATATCTAATATTGCTAGTGTGTAGATACCAAGTCTATTCGTGAAGCATTTCAAAGTCCATAATGAAAAGAGACAGCTGAAGAGGAGATTCAAGAACTTGATTTAAATGACACATAGATCTTTATAAAGCTTTTTACAGAGAAAAGTTCAGTTGGGTGCAAATGGGTTTTCAATCTCTTGTACGAAGCAAATGGGAGATTTGAGAGATTCAAGTTTATTTTTTTGGCCAAAGATTTCAGTCAGTTTTCTGGAATAGAATCAGGATACATTTGCTCCATTGACCAAGTTAAATACTGTCAAAATTTTCATTTCCTTGGCTGTAAATAAATATTAAAAACTGCATCAAATTATTGTTAAGAATGCATTTTTAAATGGAGTTCTTGAGGATGAAGTGTATATGGGAATCCTACCAGGGTTGAGAAATAACTTGGTAAAACATTTGGTTTGTAAATTAAGAAAATCACTTTATGACCTCAAACAATCCAAGGTTTTGTTTGACAAGTTTACCAATACTATGAAATTTAATGGATACACCTAAAGCCAAGTAAGTTAACACTGTTCATTAAGAATACATAAGGGGGTAAGAAGACTATACTCATTGTCTTTGAAGATGATATGATCCTAACATGTGATGATAAAAATGGAGATTAAGATGATTAAAGAGGTCCGTGCCACTGAATTTGAAATTAAGGGTCTATGATCATTAAGAAACCTTCTGGTCATGGAAGTGGCCAGTTCAAGATGAGTTTTGTGATATGATAAAGAAAATACATATTAGACCTATTGAAAGAGATAAGGATGCTGGGATGCAAACCTGCAGGGCTCTTATGATTTTTAATGAGAAGTTACATTCATGGGGAGAAAATAGATCAGTGGAAAAAAAAGATACCGGATATTGGTGGTTAAGCTTATCTGGTTGTCTTACACTAGACCTAATATCGTTTACTAAGTTGACATTGTGAGCCAACATATTAATGGTCCGACCGAAGAACATTTGGAGATGATTTGCAAAATATGTAGATTTGTTAAAAGGGCCCTTGACTGAGGATTACTGTTTAAGAAATCAGGTAATAGGTTGGTAGAGGTTTACATAGATGCTTGTTGGGCAAGATATCTTTACGGACAAAAGATCCACTTCTGGGTATTGTTCCTATGTCTTGGGAAATCTTGTTACATGGAAGAGTAAAAACCAAGTAGTCGTCTCTAGAAGTAGTGAAAAATTTGAATACCAGACACTTGCTTTGGGAACTTGTGAAGGAACGTGGATCCAAAGTTTATAAAGTAGTTGGAATACTCTACGGTCAATCCCATAAAGATATTCTGTGATAGCCAAGCCGCCATTTATATTGCAAAGAATCCTGTGCATGATGATAGGACCAAACACTTCAAGATTAATAAATATTTTATCTCTGAAAATGTCAATGGAGGTATTATTCGTAATCTACATCCCAACTCATCTTCAAGTTGCTTATGTTTTAATTAAATCTCTACCTCCATGTAGGTTCACTTATTTAAATACTAAGCTCAGTTTTAATAACATCTATGACCCGGCTTAAGAGGGAGTTTGGGTTTCTGAATTTTCTGTTTAGGGTTATTCTTTTTTGTTATGTCATATTTCTTTCCATCTTGATGTCATATTTCTTTCCATCTTGAGTTTATGTTTTTTTCTGAATTTTACTTATTTAGGTTCACTTATTTAAATACTAAGCTCGGTTTTAATAAAATATTCTTTCAAGATGTCATATTTCTTTCCATCTTGATTTTATCTTTGATAAGTTGTAATGATTGTAACTGAGCTTGTCCTTGTCTTTTTCTATTATATAAAAAGAAGAGTCGTAATTTGATTATTAAGATATAAGAAAATATGATTTTCTCTACCTTTCTACATTAAGCAATAAATGTCTTTGAAACCATTAATATGTACTTGAAGATTATTGAAGTCCCGACAATACATTTAATAATCTTGAAAATACAGATTGATGACTCGTGAGGATTGACTAGATTCATGTTTCTTCACTTCCTCATGTGCTACAATGTACTTTACTCTTAGAAGTTATAATATTGCTAAAGGAATGTAGGCCATTGCGGTTTTGCAAAGCTAGTGCAATGTTAATGACATGCATACTGAAGAACAGAGAAATGATAAATTTATTCTGAAGAAGAGATGATGATTGAGAAACCCTACTTGAGGGAGGGGCAATGGGGAACACAAGACGAAAGTTGCAATTTTAATAAATGGCTCTGAACTTTGATCCTCAACAATCTCATTATAATATTTGAAAGACTTCATGTACTAGGGAAATTATTGTTGCTTGCAAATGAGCTATTTACGATTTAATAGTTGTGTTAGGGATTTTGAGATGAGGGTGTTTTTGTGTATTACTACCCAAGCTAATGAATCAAACTGGTGCAACTATGTAGTAATGATGAAGTGATGAATATTTGCAGTGTTGTGAAAAAGAGCATTGTGTCAAAGGTCATTTATAGTGAATTATGAGGCATAGGTGGATCTAGTTGGATAGCAATGAATGCAGTATGTTTTAAAACATTATTAACTTGTTGAGCGATGCAATTTCACATTTGAAATGCTTCGCTAATCTAAATTTTAGACTTGTATTTGTAATACAAGCTTGATGAAGAGTTTTGTACATTGATTTGTTGGATTAGTGAGTGCGAAAGAATTATGCACAAGCTATTAGGTGATACTTATAGGATTTTTACAAAGATTTGTCACTTGATATGGGGGGCATGTTAGTTTTATGGCACACTTAAGATGAATTCCTGAATTTTAAATGTTAAAAGTGGGTTGGATAGTAGACATGATATGAAATTTGAAGTAAGTTAATTTAGGCAGATTTTATGATTTTTATTGTGTTTAATATCTTCTTTCTTCATGTTCTAAAGATGATGGTTGGGGATAGCTAGGTGTTTCATGGTTTTTAGGTTTCCTACATTATTGCTATTATTATTATTATTGCTATCATTTTTATTGTTTTTTTCTTTTTTTGATTTTATGAAAATAGTGATGTAAATGCAAAATGGGTGTGGTATATGGAAGGGGATGATGAAAAGCAAAATGCGATGAGATGATTAGAATATACTTTTTAGTGCTATTTCCCCATCTTTGAATTTCAATGATATCAATTGATGATGAACATGCAATAAGGGCAAACGTTGTGATTAAGTTTTGATACATGATTTGTTTGGGGAAGCAAAATTTTGTGTAGAAGGGGGAACTAGAGAGAATAAGAAGTGGATTTAGTAAAATAGAAGTGTAATTGCTCAATTGAATGGTAGCGGGATGTAAAGATAAAGAAAACACTAGGAAACTATAGAAGGGAGAATCTATCCCTGGATGGGATGTCAAAAGACATCCTTCCCTTGTTCCATCTTTAACCATCTGAATTACCAAATTGGCATTTAAAATTTGAAATATTCCTCTAAACTTTTACAAATGTGAAACTAGTCTGATTTAACAAATGACATTTAAAATACAAATTATTAATTTTAAAACCAAATTTGGATGACCATTTGGTCCTTTTAATAACGCTGAAAATACTAGCTCATCAAGTTAAAATAGATGTTTTTGCATTAACTACCCAGATTCTTCTGCTAGGCAATCGCACAACCTTGGAGAATGATTGGTGACATACGATTAAGTGTATATGTGAGAGAGAAGAATAGAAATTTTTTAGTAACAGCATGCAAATGTGGCATGCTAAGTTTTGACACAATAGTGTGTGTGTGTGTGTGTGTGTGTGTGTGTGTGTTGTGTGTGTGTGCCAATAATGAATATTTTGTGTAATTGTGTGTGCCATATATATATTTTGTGTGTGCCAATAATGAATATTTTGTGTGTGCCATATATATATTGATACTTTATGGATGGATAAATAGGTAAAAAAGTTGTCTGTATCTCTCTCTATTATGTGTAATTGTGCATATATTTAACAACTTTTTGCAGGAGGCTAAAAGAAACAATAATGGAAAGGCTGCTCACTCAGCATGGAGGAACTATGATGATTTTAATGAATATTTTTGGTTTGTTCTGTAAAGAACGTTTTTCCTTGGTTCTTTCCTTACTTTTAACCTTTGTTATTTACTTGAAGTTTCTTTTGCACCTAACATTGCAGGTCGCCATCTTGTTTTCATCTGGGTTGGCCAATGAATAAGGATTCTTCATTTCTGTTGAAACCAAGCAAACCGAAGAGGGTCAGTCCTATAACTTTTACCGCAAGTTATTGGTGAAGTTGTTCCTTTCAATGTTACTTATTTCTAGTGTTATTATTTTTTTCAGTCTAACAATAATTCTTGCTGATGTTTGCACTTATTTTTTTAGATTTTCTGTTACATGCTAGGCTTAATTTTATTTAATTCTTCAGATTTTTTGTTCGTCAATTTTTTTCCATCGTCCAACTTTCGGAAATAATCAAACAAGCATATTTCTTTATGCATTGTAGCAATTTCATTGTGATTATCCAAGCTCGTAAATCATACATTGCAGATGGAGTAAAACAGATCCAAAGTTAGCAATTGTTTCAAGCAAGACATATGATATGGGTAGTTGGCAACATTAAATGCCAATTCGTTTGAATAATAGAATTTCTTGCTTGTGTTGTGGTGAAAGAATCCATTGGACTTCTAACTATAGGTGGCCTTTGAAAGGAGTCAAATAATGATGAATCAATAGCATTTTAAATTCCACAAACGTTTGTTGCATTACTTCTAATGTCTCTTAATACACTGTCACTTTTGCTTTCTTGCATTTATCTTTGACTTCTATGAGGGCTTTAGTGCATGGTTTAATGTCCTCGTGTGTGCTAGCTAGATAAAGCTTCATCTTGTTTATTGTTCCACTACGTAAATTGATTTCAAAACTTATATCTGGAATATTTTTCATTAGGCGTGCTTGTTGTATATTGCCATGCAAAGTCCTTACTAGTGCGACTATTACTGGTCACACAATCTTCCCCCTTCTTATTAGTTTATAACTAACCCTGTACATTAAAATAAAAAAGTCAGATTAAATCCACCTCTAACAAACATGAAAGTGTTTTGTTATGAGTAAATGAATTGTGTGATCTCTAACAAATTACAAAGCTGAAAAAAAGAGAAAATCAAATTTGCGTTTTACTGTAGCTACAATGAAATTATTATAGCCATAGTAAACTCATCGTGGCTACAATGAAATAATCCATTAATGATACGTAAAACAATCGAAATGCTTACCAAATCAATCAGGTCGCGCTGCTGCGACAAGGACGATACATGTGCTGGAGAGAAGCAGAGCCCGTTGGTGCGGGAGAGAAACAAACGCTGTGTGTTCTTCGGCCTGCCTTCCAGAGAGGAAGCCATGGGATCACATGCTTGCAAGACAAAGCAGTTGCGCTTGCGTGCGAGAGCGAAGTATACGACTTGATCACCTACTGTGGGATTACCTTCGTGCGAGGGACGAAGCAGATGATTTCGGGATCTTCTGCGACTCTGCATGCGGGAGATGCTTGAGTCAGCGTGAATCCGACAGTTTTGAAAAATTAGCGATTTTCCTTTTTTTTCGATTAATAAAAGTGGCGTATGCCCCATGAGGTGCAAATTGTGCTTTGGGCGTTCCCAGGCGCAAGCTTCGTGAGATTTGCGCCCCCTTCGAGGGTTGAGGGCGAAATGGCTTACGCCTCAACCCGGGGAGCTCCTCGGTCGCGCCACAAGAGCACCTTTTTAAATGGAGATTTTAGTTGTACTATGGAACTTTGACGGTCACCTTTTTAGTGAGTAATTTCTACCTTATCATCTCAGCCCCATCCACACATTTTTTGCTAGCCATTTTTATGGTTGGATGGTAAATTTTTTGGCGCATAAAGCCAAAATTTAATTTATGGGGTTTCCTTAAGATTAGTTGTTGAAATTGTTTGATGTTATTTTTTGAGTCCAAGTTTATGATCTGCTGAAATTACTCAAAATCAACAAACAATTATCATTTATTTACCATAATTAGATCCAAGTTAGAAATTCAGGTCTCATGCTGATACATAGGGATGACTTGTTTGGAATTTCATAAGTGTTGCTTGTATTGAACTTGGAAGAGCGACACATCCAATTGGCCTG